>VYZX01031078.1:0-65397 GCA_013401335.1 Brachypteracias leptosomus | reverse complement strand
GCAAGTTCAGACGAAAGGAAAATTCTGGGCTTGTAGGTAGAACATGGGAAGTGATGGAATGAGTAAGGGAAAGAACAGAAGGAAGAGCTAGAAACTGCTGGATAAAGCTAGACTCACTCAAACTAGCATTGGCTTTGCTGCCTGTCTTCTCAATCATGTGAGAAAGATAAAGCTTTTGCTCCAATGCAGGCAAGTGGTAGATCAATGTTTATTTGGCCATCAAGGTGGACATGTCTTCTGTTGTGACTCCTCTAACAGCAGCAAGTGAAACAAACCACACTTACCAAGTCTTCCTATTTTGTTCTCAAAGAGGGGAAGGAGTAACACTGTGAGTAATGGTTACCTTGGCTATAATCTCTTTCAATGTGTCTCTTGGAGGAGACATTTAAATGAAGAGTTTCCATGATTGTTTCTGGTGAGAGCTTCCCTCTCTAAATGGCTTGACTGATGTACTGTTCTGGAAACCTGGATCATATGCTATTGCAGCAGTGTAAAAGCTTCTTGTAAATAAGCAGCATAGTGGGGTCCCTTTTGATTTATGACTTGGAAGCTTACAAATGGGAAAACCTAAAAGATCCTAAGTTGCATCTTCAAAGACAAAAATTACTACATATTTTAAGAAACTATTCAAAAAGCTATTTTTTTTATAGCAGGGATTTTAAATTAAAACAGCCATTTTGTTCTCTTTGTCAAGATTAGCGTATGTTTTATTTCCAGAATTGTCTGAATGATTGTCATGTTTAATAGAAGAATGTATTACTGTTTTAAATTGGGATAGCATTTCAATGAGCCATAAAATACTCAGATCTAATTTAGAGACAGTGCTTTGGCAAGCTTATCTCACCTTTACTGTTAGTCTTAGGGATGTTACAGTTTTAGGAACAGTGCTAAGCTGGAAGGCATATTGCCAGGCATGCTACACCAGTGTAAAGAATGCCTCTTTCTCGACATTTAATTGAGATGACAGTAGAGCACACTGCAATGTAATTGAAGGGATTTCTACTCTTGTTTTAAATGTACCCTGGAGAACATGACATGTGTCTCCTTGGATTTGGCTGTGCTTAAATATTTACCTCTTTCAATGACTTATCACCTTCCTGGATGGATCTATTACTGTCTTCAACTCATGACCATAACATCCAATGGACATACAAAAGGTAGTAACTCTGTTCTTGTTCAGTCTTAGTGGTGCTGAATAGGAGTGGATACTATTTTCTGTAAGCCTAAACTTCCTTACTTAGGGTCCCACTCCTCAAAATGATGAGGATTCTAGAGAGAGTCTGTAACAGACATAGTCCTTAAAGAGGATTTTTTATATTTATTTTTTTTTAAATCATCATGGCAGAGTAACCTGTCTTTCTCAATTTGGTAGGGATGATGCTTTAGTACTGAAGATAATTGATTAATCACACAGGTAATATGACTACTTAATTTACAGTTAGAATCAAATAACCTTTCTGTTTGTGCATAAGACCTTAGTAGTTACAGATCAGTTGTGTTAATGAGGTATGCATGTTACTGAAATCTGTATTTAAATGATTTAGGAATTGAGAAGTTTATATGAAAAAAGAAATTTTCTCAACTATAGATGGTAATTTTAGATTCTTATAGAAGACACATTTTAAAGAATTTTATCGTTTTGAGGGAAGAAATTTCAAACTCTGAATTATGAGAAAGAAAGATGAACTGTTTCACCCAAGAGAAAGAATATATAAATGTATTCTTCTGCAACCTGCAAGGAAGCATGATGCTGAATGTTTGCCTTCTGGCTCTGAAAAATCGCTGAAGATTACAGAAACCATCATTTTTGGTTCAAAGCTCTCACTGAACACATTAATATCATATATGTCAATTAAGAGATGCCCAAATACCTCTTTATGACCACATAACAAGAACTGCAATAGAATATTAATCTACAGTTCCATTTCACTGTGGGAAATGTGCATGGAGTAAGTGTTCTCCTTGGTAGTACTTAGTTCTATAATCTGCTAGAAAAAAAAAAAGCAACATTGGGAGTTCCTGTTGGTTGTTGGAAAAGCAGCACTCTTCCAGTAATGTTAACTATCCAGAATATAATTTCTGAAGCAATTAAAAGTAGGTATATAGATTATCTGTGGTGATCAAGACAGACTTCTAATGGCACAAATTGACTTCGTAACAGCCTAACCATGGGAATAATTAACAACAGTAGGAACCTGTGTTCTCTGTGACTTGGCGTATAGGCATCACTCTCAATAGGTGGACAATAAGTGACGTAAGGCATGAGCAAGGCCAGTGCAATGGCTCTGCTGGGAATGGCAGCATTTTTATTAAGATGAAGCCTTTCAAAAAGGAATACCTGTTAAGATGTTGCTAGACCAATTTGATTGAATAAAATCTTACAATGACTTTAATTCTATTGACTGTTCTCATCATCCTTCAGTAGGGCTCTAACACCTTCCACTGTTATCATTCTTCTATCTTTGGATTTAGCAGCTCTTTAACTATAATAGCTGCTCTATTGTACAATGCACTTAACCCACATTCTTGACAAGAATAATGGAAGGAATGTATAAATGCAGCTGTGTCATTTTTTGAGTACTTGTTGAAAATAGCCGGGTTTTTTTTTTTATACCTTAGAGTGTATCATACCCTCATATGTTTGTTTCCTGATGGTGGTCTTTCTGCTCCCACTGCTGTAGTTCAGTTTAACTATTTTATTTTAATCTGCAGCTGGATCAGTAAGAATAATATAAAAGCAAGAAAGAAAAATAGTTGGTGACCCTACAGAATAACAGTGCTCTCAAGTTTTTACTGATATACACCTCATTCATTTGCAGTATTGGTCACTCAGGTGTTACTTCCACAGCTCTTGAGTTTTGGCCCCACTCATCATGCTGCAAGTCATATTAGATGGTACAGAGAAAGCTGTAATTTATTATTTGCACCAGAATGATCTCTGCAACACCAGTGACTAAGTCATGCCCATGTATCTCTTCCCTCTTTCACAGAGGGAGCTGGGTCCTGTCTGCCAGGTGACAGGGCTGGTTTTGTCAGCTCCCTGGTTGTGGGGAGTGCTGATAGGGAATGTGTCCTGCAGTGCTGAGCTTGGGAGACTGGAATGCTTGGCCTGATGCTAAGTGTCCCTGCACGTATTTGAGGAGGAGTTTTCACGCATGTGTTTCTATGTACAACCTCAAAGTCACTATTGAACAAGTTTAGTACTTAACTTTTATAAATGTAATAGTTTTCTTCATTATTTGCTTCCACTTGAAGAGTCAATTTTCTTCACTTCTGCTGCACCAGTCATGTTTCTATGCTTGTATTTGTTAAAAATACATAATTTTGTGTCCAGCACCTATACAAACTAAAGGTATTTGCATGGCAGGTGATGGAAGCTTTGGACTCATAACCCCTTGTTCTACACCAGGTGGTGGACAAGCCTCCATATCTTTGAGCCTGAAAAGATGTAAACATTTGATAACGGGGAGAGAGTTGGAGATACCTGTTTTGATTCTTGTAATGCCAGAGAGGAAAGTAAATACTGCAATTTTTCCTCTCATATTTCTCCCAAAGTCCTCTGTAGCGTGCACCTGAGTTTACCAATAAACCAGAGCCAAGTGTGTGGATTCTCAGAGAATTCTGAATGCTGCTTCAATGTTAATTTTCTTAATAAAATCCATCTGAAGCATGCAAAATAGCATATTAGAATTGTAGTAAATCTACATCCAGTAGATAAATACCCAAAGTACAGTTTTAGTTCACCCGACAGGGAGTCTGGTGGTTGTTCAGCATGGAAAAGAAATTATAGTGAGGGCTGCAGCACAGTGGTGTGGGTATAAACAGAAATTCCCTGCAATTGGCACATGCTCTTGCTTGTTCCCTGGGCAAGCAGAGGCTCATGGGGTTGTGAACTGCCAGTCAATCACATTTGATATGCTGCTGAGGAAGTGTGAGTAGCGCTTGTTTAGAGCTCACAGTCTGGGACTGGGTTGTGAACATGTGAGTTAAATCTTTAGTGTTTCTAACCACTTCCCCCCTTCTTTCATTTACCCACAGGGTTATTGCTTTCCTTGAAGCTATTGTGTGCATAAAGTTTGGACAGGATCTTTTTTCCAAAACACAAATACTGTATGTTGTGTTTTGGCTTCTCTGTGTGGTAAGTGAGATTTCTCATGTGGAACATAAAGCATGGCAAAAGCATTGAAAGAAAGCATCTAAATAGCTTCCTCTCTGGAACATTGGCAGCAGAGGATCATTGTGGGGGGATGCTGCTAAAGAGCTTTGTGCGTGTCCGAGGAAAAGCAAATGCTAGATCATTTAGAACACTCTTTGAAGGGACTAGAATAACTTTCTTTTCTTATTTCTTGACATAGGAGAATATAGCCACTTCACCAGTGCTTAACAATGAAACAAATGCTAGTTATAGGACACTTAATCTTTATGACAGAAAATGTCAGTTTGATTGAGGCTAACTTTGTAGTACCCACTGAAAGGAACGGGAGTTGATGAATAGTATTAATAAGTAATGCACGTTGTTCACACTGAAGCCTTACAACTACATAAACAACCCTGCTTTATCAGGCAAAATCATTCTCACTCAGCCTTCAACTTTCTGTACTTCAGTGCGATTACTGCAAATGCAGCATGAAATGCCCATTTTATAACAGTAAATGGATGTTTGTCTTGCGAGACTTGTAACTCCTATGCCAAACACATGTTTAATGATCAGTGAAAAATAAGGCATTTATAATGGGCTGACAGATAAATACTTCTCCCTTCTAGCTGGGAACACAGTTTGAACAGGTGATAGGGAGTCAGAATTTATTGTTTTCTTATTTAGCATGACTATTTTATTCCTGAAACTTCAGAGGGGAAAAGTATTGAATTACTTCCCAGATCAGAGCACCACCAAACCAAACGTGAACCCAGCCTGAAGCATGGGGTAGGGACAAGGAGAACTTGCTTTTCTCAGAGTGGTTGTTCCTGATAATATACCTACAGGTGCCTACCAGCTGCCTTTGTATGATAATTGTATAGGGTGAGGACAGAAGTTGTACTAACCATGTATCCTGCATGTATGTGAGTGATCTCCCATTGAGAACTGGTATGTGTGCCCCATGGGAGCAGAATGTGTGTGTGTGTGTAACTCGAAGTTGAAGCATGAGTCTCACTCATCCTGACAAAAGATGCAGAGAGAAACAGAGCATGAAAGTCTCTGAATGCAGAATCCCCAGGGACTCAGACTTTGAACCAGCAAGGAGTATGGAAAAAGTTTTACAGCTTATTTTTTCTTTTTCTTTCCCTCCCTTGTTTAGGCCTTCACAACATTCCTATGTTTATATGGTATGGTGTGGTATGCAGAATACTATGGCCACCGAGAAAAGGTACTTTATTAGAAAACCTGGTTTTGTTTTGTACCAGAGTTAAAACTGCAGTGCTTGTAGATATTAGAATTCTCTACCAGAGCTAATATAAATGGGAGGGAAGGGGGATGGTCCAGAGTCTAACTGAAGTCAATAGAAAGAACTCTTGAATTCAATGGGTCTTGGACACATCCCAAATTACGCTGTGGTTTCTAAAGAATGCTGTCGTCTTAGTTACTCAAAATGAGGCTGTAATTTTAGCAAAGCATTCAGGGATGAATGGTTAGCTAATGCTCCCATTGTACAGGTGGAACGCTAGGAGAATATTAAGAATACTTGGTTACACAACAGATCACATGGCAATGTGTGAGTTGTTATTGTGTCATCTGTGTTGTACTTTCTAACTAGAAAAGGGAAAGTCTTAAGTACTGTCTGAATATTTTATGAGGACTTCTGCCACAGTTCAGATTTGTGAGTCTCGTTGCAAACAGAAGTGCTGACCACAAGAACCAGCATCTCAATCACATGTGTCCTTCTTTTGCAGACCTTATCAGAAAGTGAAGACAGCCCATACAGTCCAGATGCTTCCTGGCTTCATTCTAAATTCAGTAGAGGTATCGGCACTTTTGCACCTATATTCCTGAAGTGGTAGCATTAAGACTCAGCACAAGGAAATAAGGCTTGAGAAACTTACCTTGGAGACAACTGGATTTATTTAAACATCCCTGCAGGAGCTATACAGATAAATCATCTGCCAGGCTATTTGGCTTTCCTGCATTTTTTTCCCTCTAACTCTTGGAAATGTATTTATTTTTCAATGAAGCAACTGAATTTTTCTGTCTTTATTCCAGGCCATTCTTGTAGGTTTAGGGCATTATGCATTTCTTAACTGTTGTGGACACATTTTCTCTCTGAACATTGCATGTTTGATTTAAAACATGAATATAAACTGTGCTTTTATTCCTGCTTGTTAAGAAACAGTCAAGAGCGTGCCATGGAGCTTGTGTTCTTCCTGACACTTGCTTAGTCAGTGCAGTTCTGATGGTCATAAACAGCTTTCTCTGTCTTAAGCAAAGGCTTATTTCTCTGACTTATTTTCCCTAGCTAGAGGACAGTTAAGTTACCTGCCTCCTCTGTTAATTCTTTTTTGTATGGTTTTGCTTATTGAAAGATTATCAAGATTCACACATGGAAATTCTCTGTTGGAGTTTGTGCTCCAGATCTATCATTAAAAGTATTTCTTATTTATCATATGCTTTAAAAGCACCTACAGCAGTGCTTATTTATATTTCATGCATGATTTTTCTGGATGCTGATATTACTTTTTTTTTTTCCAGTTTAGTAGATTTGTGGATTTTTATATTTTGGAGAAAAATTGATGGCACTGAAAATGTTTTTCCTATTTAAATGCTGGAGAAATCTGGCCAAGTAAATCTCTCTGACTTTGTTACTTCATTGATTGTAAACTTCACCCTTTTCCATGGTTTTATCTTGAATCCTTGTTTCAGTCCCCACTGTCTCCCTTTGCTTTCTCAGAGTCAGACATGGCCTGTCACAAGACTGAAAACAAGAAATGTACTCTTAAAAGGATCTATGATGTCGCTTCCACATAGTTCTTAATTTCTGATAGTAGTACCTGTCAGTAATAAAAACATGGAGGTTTAATTACTGATGTCATTTAAGATGGAGAATGTTTCACCACTATAGCAAACTTCTGAATTTCTTTAGAGGAGGAGTAATTTTACAGAAATCTTAAGAGTTGCTTAAAAAAAAAAGGCCACTAGATGGAGTACGAATATCAACCAGTTTGCATTAGCCTGAAGTAATCCATACTGTAAGCGTGATGGCTCTAGAAAGTCTTCCTGTCTTTTAGACAAGAGCTTGGCAATGTCAAATATGCGCCATATATATATATAAAAATATGAATATATACATATATATATATTTATTTCTCAGCAGGTGCTGACAATAGTCCACCAAAGCAGTCAGTCAGTAGTGAAAGCCATTCATCTAGAAGGAGGAATCGTCACTCCAAATCAAAAATAACAAATGGAATAGGCAAGAAATAAGAATGAACTTTGAAGACATCCTACGCTGTGACCAGAGGTGACAAAAAAAATCAGGCCTGGTTTGAATTTCCAAATGGAAGATTGATTTTTAAATGTAAAAGTAAAAAAAAAAACAACGTAAGTGTTGAAGAAAAAAAGGTTGATCAAGGAGGAGTAACCAGCATAGTGCAAATCCATTGCCTGCTGACACTTTCCATTCACTGATGTAAATCTAGTTTCGTCAGCATGTGGCACCAAAAGCTAATAAAGAGCATGCGGGAAAGAAAAATAATTTTGTCATAGCAGGTACACCCTGTTTTGTGTTCAGGTGTTGCAAGTGCATTTTCAATATCTTAGTTGAGGATTTAAACACAAAAGTTAGTAAACTGATAATCAGTTGGCATAGTTGGTTAGATGTTTTGGTTTGTTTCACTGTGTTTTTGTTGTTTTCTAGAAGAGTATGCAATCCTTTGACTAAAAGCAACTCTGCCCTTCTTTCTTAGTCTCACGACTAAACTTTTCTGTACAACATTTAGTACGTATTTAAAATTTCCATACTTGTATCCAGCTGCTTGCTGTAAGGCTCTTTTGACCTGGTGACAGGGTTTTGCCAGTGAAGAAATGAGTCCAAATTTCTTGTAAAGGATTTTAAATTGATCATCAAACATGGTTCTTTTGTTCTGCATTGTCCTTCTGCTTAGTTGTTATGAATTAAATTTTTTCTAAGATTTTTAAATACTTATATAAAAACCCGGTGCAAACAAGAGAGCCAAGCCTTCTGCCTTCAGAGACAAACATCCTGCTATTTAGTTATTGTTCTTCCTTTACTGCAGTGTGTTTTGCATCTTCAAGTGCAAATATGTCATTTTTTCAGCTGTGTCTTATTGTGTATAGTGTTCCTTCCAATTTGCCTTTGCCTCAGCCAGAACCAGGAATCCCAGTGTCTTCAGACTGAAGCCAGAAACTGCTTTTGAAGGCTCTGATGCCCTGCTAAGCCTGGTGGTAAGGCAGTTTTTTTGCTGAAGTTGAGTTGCTTATTACTTCCATAAACAATTCTGTGAAGGCTTGCTGTAGGTTTTGGTGTCTGATGTTACTGTGATACACCCCATTGCTTTGGTATTTCCTGTCACGCACTCAGACACCCAACAGCAGAGTCATTCTTTCTTGCAGGTTTTTTTTGTATGGGTTTTTTTAATGTATTTATTCAGACATCTAAAGTGGGTAATTCTCCAACAGTGAATGTAATGATTAAGTTGAGAGGTAAACAATCAAGAGCAACCAGTTCCTGTGTTAAGTTATCAAAATGATTTTGTGCCAATTTGATTTAGGGATTCATGGGGTTCAGAGGGGTAGGTGGCTTAAGCAAGGATAAGTAATACCCATTAGTCACTTAGTCTTCATAAGAAAATGGAATTTCCTTTTTCTTTGAGTAATGTAACTGATTTGCCATAGGCTAATACTAAAAAAAAAAAAAAATGCAGCAGAGACTTTATACAAGTGTATGATACTGTAAATAGAGAAAAAGTATCCTGTGAAATTAATTCCTATGTGCCAGAGTATCAGTGTTTTCAATGCACTTAAGTTGTTGCTGCTGAACTCCTCAGAGGCCCTTCATTTCCCACCCCTTTTTTCAGTCAAACAAAGTGTACAACTTGGGCAGTAATGTAGCAGAAGCTGCTATGTCATCATTGCTACAGTGACATTAAATGTTATGTTAGGAAAAAATGTTAGGAAGTCTTTCAGCCTTTCCTAAATCCGCTTGCATTTCATTCATACTGTAACAATTCCATGTATTGCCTCCTTATTTGTAATGTACTATGTGTTGATGAATGTATTTGTAGATTTCTTTGGATACTGAGACTTGTTATGTTTTTTATTTTCTCGGTTAATAACTCGGTCTGTGTAAGACTGAAGAATAGCATTGTAAATTTTCTATCAATTCAATACCAAAGCAAGAGATTGGAAATATAATGGTTTAGATATTTTAAGTACTGTGGTTTTCAAAGGTTAGAGTCTGTCTTGTACTTGCAAAGTGTATACACACCATCTATGTATACAAAGCTTACATATGTAGGCAGATGCTGAAGTACAAAATCTACTTTCCTAGTAGATTTTGTCACTTGTGTGACAAGCACACCTTTTGTAAAATCAGACCTGGTGCTCACACTGCTGAACTGCACCCTAAAAATATTGGAAAGGCAAAGAGGAAGCGTCATCTTGTTGGCAGCTGACTTCTGTATACTGTTACAACAGCTTGGCCTTGAAATGTTGTTTGACAACGCCTTTAAAAATATTTCCCATGAACTTATTGTGTTTGGTTGTGGGATTTTTTTGTTGGGTTTTTGTTTTTACTACTTAAAGAGAAATGGCTAGGGAGAGGGGAAGCTTAAGCTATTCAAGTGCTGCTTGGAAAATGGCACTTTGTGTCCTCTGTCAGCAGTTCTGCCTGGAATTCACATATGTTCTCAAGTCCTCCACTGACTGACAACTGTATTTTCAGCCCATCGTTTTGGACATGAGCTTTGCACTGGCAGGCATTGGAAAGGTGCTTTTGATCACTGCTGCAGAATTAGCAATCTCGGTTCTATCATCTGCTGCTCTGTTGCAGAATTCCGTATGTGTGGAACGCCGCCCATGACAAATCACCGAGCTCTTTAGCAACAAGCATCCCTGTATGAGTTCTGCTGCTTGGATGGTATTTTGTAATAGTCATGGATGCACTGTCTGATTTTTAACTACTTGTTCTGTCACAGCCTCTCATTCCTGCTTCTGATGTTCTTTCCTTTTTCTGTCCTCTAGTGATCTCCCCTGCTGCTATGGAGAGATGTGAATTGGCCCTCCAGAGGCTGTCCATCAATGATGTCAGTCGTTGAAGGGAGGCTAATTCAGGGCAGCATGGTGTAAGCAGAGGGTAGTGACAAGAACTTTTAAGTAGTAGGTTAAATAAGTGGAAAATCCTAAAATGCAGGTATACTGTGAACCAGAGCTAGCCTTGGGTACTGGATTCCAGTATTACAGTCACTGCATAGATTATATACCACATCTAATTAAATATTTGGAGTGTAATTTTAACCAGTGCTTTCGTTACTCTTCTGTGAAGATCATCATTTGATGTTCCAGCTGTTAAAACTTTAATATTTTTTTACTTTGTTATCACAAGAGGACACAGATGTTACCATGTATTTAATAGGTTTTGAATAGAGTTGCTCTGTATTGATTGCAAAGCATTGTATTTTACAATAACTCAGTAAATCAACCCATATCACCAGCTTGTGTGTTTGTACCTGAGAGGCAGAGGCAGTGATTACGTACTACCTTTAGAAGCTATTACATTTTGTTCTATGTAATTGCACTCTGACAAATGCTGTGGTTCCTGAGCAGCCTTCAGTGCACACTAAGGTTTTGCTGTCATTTATTATTTCAGAGCAGCAAATCTGATAATATGAACAGTTATATTATGCCTTCTGAAGTTTCTCTAGCATAAAGGATAAGCCTTAATTATTCCTTTAGGATGTTCTTGTTTTACTGTTGGAGGGGAGAGCTGAGTTCTGAGATGGTCTCATGGCAGACCTTCAAAGAAGAAATGAGACTTCCTGTAGAACCATAAGACAGGCTATCAGCAAGTAAACTTCTGCCAGTATAAAGGTGTCACTGAGGATCAGAAACACTCTGCTTTGTCTTCCACTGCTGCCATAGTTTCCACAACAGCAGTTTCCAGTTGTTTTTGTACCTAAAATCTATTGTGGGCTGTTGATTGCTCCTCTGCTGTTGGCACAAGCCTGATGTCTGGTGTGTAAAGAAGCATTTCCCTTTATTTTGTTGTGGTGGTTGCTGGTGGGGGGTGAAGCTGTAGTCAGCACTGTGAGGTAGGGTCAAAGGAGCCAGATGCCTTCATTTCTGTTCAGCTGTCCTCTGGCACAACTCGCACACTGTTTTGATAATGTGATTTGGCAGAGACTGGAAGCTAGAGCCAAAAGCAGGCATGGTACTGATTGAAATAGGCATTGGTATCTATGCCTGCTTTGATGTCTGAGTGCTCGCACTCAACCACATCTTCTTAACATGCCTGTAGGTCAAGACCCTGCTCTCTCCCATGCCACTGTTTTCCCACTAGCATGTCTCTGTGCTGGAGCACTGTAAGGACCACACGAACAGGGGCTGGGGTTTAACCAGAGCTTTCTGAGCTGATTTTAAACTTCATATGCTCAGAATACCTCTGACAGTACTGTCTCCCTCCACGTCTGCTCTGCCTTCTTATCTACCTCTTGCCACTATGTAGATGTGTTCTCCCTGAGTCCTAGTAGGGACTGGTCCTACTTCAAAACTAAGGTAGTTCTCTGAAGGTGCAGTTTCACAATTGGGTGGAAACAGGAGGGGTTTTGTCCAAAACTCATTACTCACTTTGCTTTTATTTTTTTTCATGCCTAGTCAGGAATTGAGACCATACATTGCTATTCAAAGAAAGTGGGACTAGAAAGGCACACGCTTTTCATACACTGGACTGCTAGCTTATGCCCAGCAAGAGGCATGGTCTGTCATCTGCGTGCTTGCTCAGTCATCAGTGCAGTGCCTGTGGCTGCAGCGGTGCCTCTCCCAGGGCTGGTTCCATGTGTACCAGCCCCTTCTGACATGAGCTGACATTCAAGCTCTGCCTGCTCCCTGTTTCTTTTGGAGTTAGTGATACACTTACCGCACATCTGGATCCAGGAGGGCTTACCATTAGATAGTTGGTTTTCAGGTTTTCTCACGTTTTGTATGATATCAATTGGGCCAATAACCTACCTATATGTGAGACTTCTATGCATAAACCAGCAGATTCACTCCAGAAACCCAGTTTGGGTCTGGAAGAAGTACTTGGTGGTTTTGTTTTCTGGAGAATTCCACATGTGCTGTTGCTTTTGGCAATGTGCAGTTTGCTATATATCTGCAGAACATCATGAAGAGCAGATCCTGCACAAAGTCTTTTGTAATGTGTTTTTCACCTCTCTGTTCAGTTTGGACATCAGCTGCTCAGCAAAATTTATCAAGTTTCCTTATACTCTAAAAATGAGTCCAGGTCATGGTTATCTCAAAGGACTTTGGAAATTTTAGGGATCAATTTTTATTTCCACCTCCTTCCTATGTCTTTAATTTGGACTGTATCTTCTCATGTTTCCATCATCTCTCAGTAAAAGACCAGAATTGGTCTGTCATGCTGGAATTTGCTTCTCTCACAAAAGACCAGTCCTGTCCTCAACAGTCTAAATTATGTTATGGTAAGACCAAGTGAGTTTTTACTTCAATTCAGAAAAAAAGAAAGTCTGGGAAAGAATCTCAATTGTAAACACTGAATTCCTATAATCAGCAACAGTGTAAGCGCCAGACTATGCTAAGCATACACATGGGTCTAATTTTCATAGTTTTCATGGATCTCAGTTTGCAGATGATCATGAAATAACTGGATGTCTTATTTAATGTTTTTTAGAGTAAGGGAATTTACAGCAGTAGCATTCCTATGGCCAAGATCCAAAGTATGTTCTACAACTGTGGTGCCTTCCAGTTCAGTATTTCTGTAGTTTTGCTTAAAATATCCATAAAATCCTTGTGTGTATATATATATATATATATACACACATGTATATACATATACATATCAATCTACCAGATGAACTTTCTTATCAAAATGCTCAGGGCCTGGTTGAACATAATCTCTGTGACCATGACTGCTGTGCGCCTGGTTGTTTGGAAGCCTCCAAGTCTATGTACCTCTATAACGTCCAGGTCAATAGGCATTCATCTCAGTTGCAGCCCCTAGGTGATGCTGTAACACAAACACACAGAGAACAGGACCTGGATTTTCAAAAGTTGCTTCTAATTTTGGGCTACTGGCTTTAGCCACCCTGGCTCGGTTTGAAAGACTTCATAACTCCTGTTGACTTTAATTACATGGGCACTTTGCAGGCCTGTGCACACTGCACATGTTGTCAAACTTGCTACAGAACAACCAAAGCAAAATAAAATCAAATGAGTGGCTTTGAGGAGGCTTTTAATTAAAATGGTAAATGATAGCTCTAGTCTTCAGAGAGCAAGAGTGAGAAACTTCTGTTTTGGTTTCTACCAAACACAGACTACTAATTTGTTGTCTAAGCACCTTCCCCATTTGAAGGGAGCATACTTTCTCCAGAGGATCTTTGAGATGAAGCTCTGGGCAGGGTTCTTCTGGCTTTGTGTAGGGCATCGAGGTGGGACATGGTGACTGCTGTTTGAAAAGGTTTGATTTTTGCTCCTGGGAGCTCAACTGGGCCAGGCTGCAGTCTCCAGTGCTGCCTGCTCACCTGAGTTTCTGACTGTAGCAGTGAAGCTGTGAGTTTGTCTGCTTGCTCATCAATCCCTGATGTCCTGTTTGGGAAAGGGAAGACACAGATTTTTATTGCTTCATGACTTTTATTTGGCTCAGAGTTTGGGATGGTTTGGTATATTTCAGCAAGCATTCAGAGCTTCATATCATCTGCGAAGAATTCCCATTTTTCCATTGAGAGCCACTGAGTATTTTTTCTAAAGATTTGGAAAATCCTGTTAGTCATAAACCTTAACAGGGCACCCGACTTGTACTATGACTTCTATCTGCTAACACTAAAATGTTCCTATTGGCTTAGAAAGAAAAAACCCCTCATTTAACTTGGATGTGATCAGCTGAAAAGCAATCACAGCCCTCATTCCTTGCAGGAGGAAACACAGTGTCCCTTCTCTTCTCGATCCTGATCCTGCTCTGTACAGAGAGGGCACTAGGAGAAACCTGTATTGGTTTTGTTGTAGACTGACTTCAGTACTTAATAGAGAGGAAAAAGAATACACTAAAGGACACGTATTTCCATTAAATAAATAATCTGGAAGGAAACCAAGACCTTTTATTAAATTAGCTGAGACATTTAGTTAGGGGTTTTTTTCCCCTATGTATGTGCTGTAAGAGCTGTAAGTGACGCAAAATGATGCTTACATCTTTTTAAATATTCTTGTTTCTGCCCATTTGCTGACTTGGCCATATTTGGATCCCAAATCTGGATCTGCACATTCCGCTTGCCCACATTTAAAATGCATTTGGAATAGCAGGACAGAGATTGAGGCGGAGAAACCAGATAGAGCTGAATTGCAATTTCCTGGTGACGTGTTCTGTAAACATCCCAAAATAACTCTCAGGGTGAAGTGTTGCACTTGTTGACTTTGGGTTTCAGCAGCACACGCTGTTCATTCAGTCCTGATCCTTCTCACAGGGATGGTAACATGATTACCCATAACGATCTTTCATGCTGTAGAGTTTTCTTCTCATACCACTTCCATGTTGAAGGGCTTTTCTGGAAACAACACCTATGACACTGCAACTTGTTGAGTGTGTGGTCAGTAAATTCATGTTAAAGATTAGAAATGGGGACAAAGGGTGACTTGTCTACATTTCCTCAGGAAGCTGAAGACAAAGAGAAGAGTAAGATCCCAGACCTACAATTCCCATGCCATTACCAGCAAATTATCATGGGAATTGCTAAAAAAGGGCTTCTGTAGTAAATTCAAGAATGTTATATGCATCTCTTAATCCTTGAAAATGAAAACATACCGTGTTACACGAAAAGGGAGCAGAAGTGAGGTGATGCTCCCCTGTCCATTCATATATTCTGGTCTTCATTTTATTTTGCTGGCTTACTTCAATTTTCTTCCCTTTTCCAATGAGCTTTCATGACCAATACCTTGGCTGTTGGTTTAAAATTTAGGTTTGCTAAAGGTCAAGATGTGTAGGGCAAAGTAGAAGATCTTTGGATCTTCAAGGCATGATGGACCACTGTGGTTCTGAACCAGCCTAGCGTCTCTCTCTGCTTTTCTTGTAAGTGCTTGTAATCCAATACATTTGACTTCCCAAGGGATGAGACAGGCTGTTGTGCCTTCTTCCAGTTCACCAAGTCCAGTGATCCTGGTTGAACCAGGGCTGCAGAAGGGATAGCAGCCAGAGATTGGGAGTGGGGTTCTTGTGCTGTTTGAATCGGAACTGATTTCAGAGGGATATCGTAGTCCTTTGGAAGACTGTTCCCCCATATACATGAAAAAATAGCAGCTGGAACTGTTCTAAAATAAATAACATGACAAACAGTGTTTTGATCTCACAGGCTCCGTGCTGCTTTTTTGGGCACATGCAGGTGCTGTATCTGTTCTCCCTGCAGAGCCACACTCTGTTGAGATGCTCCACATCTGTCTTGGGGTGTGAGATTATTTCAGACCTTTTGCTTCCCTCGGGTGCGTCCATTTCTCATGAGCCTGAGTAGTTCTGTCTCTCAGCTTACTGCAAGATTGTCTCATTATGGGCCTCCACAATGGCCATCACTTGCTTCATGCTTATCTGACCCCTAGCAGGTTTCCAGAGGACCATTCTGAGAAAAGCTGTTGTGATTAGCTGATAGCACAGTCCTCCTGTGTCTCGCTCAACAGTGAATCCTTCAAATTCAGCTCTTATTGGCTTGGTTATGGAGATGGCTGAGAACTTGTGTGGCACTGGCTGTTAAAACTGGCATGGGCCACTGAAGTGCTGGGGCCTGGGCTGTGAGCCCCAAGTTGGAATTGACCTATGGATGAGTCACAACCCAGCAACATGTTTTGTTCCCCAAGCCCCAGAGACAGAACCTGACCCACCTGTGTGAGGCCCCGTCTTTCTCCAGATGATGATGGTTGGGGTGGTGGGCGAGGCTAGAGCTATATCAACCAGGAACCGACCAGTCTAAGAAGCAGCAAGAAGCTGACCAGTTTGAAGAGAGTTCCTGTTGGGGCCAGTCAGAGTAGCTTCTTGTTGGGGACAGCTTGCTGAGCTCTCAGTAGTGTGTTCCCCCTTGGCTGATTTGAGGTGGAGAAGAGCAAACAGATAAAGAATAAAAGATGAAGTTATGCTGAGGGGATGTTGCTGAGTTTGGTGTGGGCCTGAGGATGAAGAGAGCTAGCAGCACAGCCATGGCTCCATGCCAAACAACCACAGTGTTTCCAAGCAACCATTGACTCAAAAATAAGCTGCTATGAATCATTTGGAGCACCAAACACTGGAATATCGGTTGTCCTCTGAAGACCTTGATGTCTGGAGACCCCAAAGCTGGGATAAGGTCAGGAGTCTTGCCACCACATAAATTTAAATTTTTAGTTTTTTATGAATGACTCCACATTGTTGCAGCAAAACCTGTTTGCTCTGGGTTTGTGTGCCCAGACACGCATTGCCGCCTTGCCTCCTGCATGAGTAAGCTATAATTTGTAGAAGCGAGTGATTTGGCTGAGTCCTGTCACTAATACCAGGACCTTAAGGCCCTCACAGTTTTGGTTTTGCTTTTATCAGGATTGCTGTGTGAGCTGATCTCCTTTGCATCATACTGTTTTCCCTGTTATGTTATAGCAAGAGTAAGGAGATAATGACCCAGCTGAGTTTGTACCAGGCTAAATCATTTTAATTTCTGCTATTTAAATACTGTTCTTGAACACAGATTTAGGGCCCAATGATATAAAATGGGGCAGGTGGTAGAGGGGCTATCCATGCCATGGTGTTTGCTTCCGTCAGCCATGCTCTTTTGCCTTGACATTCCAGAGGTCTTTCATCAAGGACTAATTACTTTTAGAACTTGATAGGAGGATGCCAACCATTTTAAAGTGAAAAGGAAAAGGAACCAAAATACAGCTTTTGTTTCTGAGCTGAATTCCTGGCTCATCTCTCTCCAATTAATGTGATCCCACAAGGCTTCAGCTTTCAGCGGGTGACAGAGGTGTTGACAGTCTGGTCCAGCCTCTGTTCTACGTTACTCACAATTACTTTTTACACTTTCCCTCATGCAGGGTCTAGCCTATCCCCATCCAGCAGCAGAACAGGAAGCCTGGATTCATCTCCACTTGAGGCGATTGACAGAAGAGCCTAAACTAGCTGCAGAGTCCCCATAGGCTTCCTTGGCAGTCAGTAATATTCAGTAGGCACCTTCAAAGAGCAAGGGAAATCATAGATGATTTAATCACCTTCTGGAGTCACAGGTGACCTCTGAAGGAGCATCCACCACTAGCAGCAGAGGTGTAGCTGCACCTTCTCATTGCAGAACCTCCTGGCAGTGCCTAAACTAACAGGGGTTGAGTCCAGACACTTGTCCCATGTTCCTCAATTGATTTGAGCCATCCATCTCTTTTCCCTGTTGGTCCTCGCACTGTGATGCTGTTTTCCAAATGCAGAAATACTGTACTCCAGCAATGGATAATTCCCATCTGATGGGATAGGAATTTCTTCTCACCATTCTTCCCAATGGCAGATGCTCTGAGTGCATTATGGTGTCAAAAAGGAAATGACGGGACCCACACTGCAATGAACATGCCATTCACCTGCGTTCTTACAGGACCTGCTAAATTTGACGCTGTTCTCCTACTAGTATAATAAGCAGTATTCAGCATAGGAAAAGACAAGAGACTAACCATTCTTTCTTTCTTCACCCAACTCTCCCAAGCTGTAATTTGTCTTCCCCAGCTGCTTTCTCTAGGAGCTGGCTGCAGCTGTTAGAAGAGGGTTAAACAATCTCACTAGGAAGCAGAGAACTTTATCATAGCTAAAGAGGATTAACACATGTGTAATCCCCTTACAAAGCCACTTGCCTTCCAACTCCAGTGTGTAAAAATAAAAAAAGAATTGGATCAATGTTATTTTTTTCATATCTAATTCGAGAACAATAGAGCACATTAAGTAATTAAAATGTTCACCTGTAAGATACTTAAAAGCAAGGCTGCTGGCAGATATATAATTAGCTCTAGTTAGCTGCTTGCTTGTTTACTTCAGTTAATTTACCCAGTGTGGAGTCTTTGGGCTTGGAGCTTTATTTAGAAAACATTTTGTTGTTGCATAAGGTAATGCAGTGCATAGTCAGGGACCAAAGATAGCAAAATAGAAAAAGGCCAGTTTACTGAGCCAGCATACTTGCTAATACATGGCATTTCAGGTCCTCTTTGTTAAGCCACCTGCAGATGCTGGCAATTTATCTTTTGTCAGAACTATAGTTCTTAATAGGTTGAGTAAAATCACCCCAAACATTACTATATTTCTTGTTGTGTTTTTCTTCTGCAGAGGACCCTATCTACTCTGCCTGTCTCCACACATAACACACAAAGCAGAGGGTTTTCAACTTTCTTTAATGGAAAGGTGACTTGGAAAGATGCAGAGCAGTGCATGCCCAGACCTTGTGGGCATTTTGAAAACATACCAGCACTACTACCTGCACCATCAGATGAAAAATAGCCTTAAACGATGAAGATTCACTTACTACTTGTGCTCAGTCCCATTTTGTTTGTGCACACACAGAGGGACGTAGTGAAGGGGTAAAGAGCATGATTTTTGCCTGGTTTCACATGTCACCTCTGCCAGCCTGCTGGCTGCCTGAAAGCCAGAGGATGCGGGTTGACAAACCATGGCAAGATAGACAGACAGAGACCCAAATGGATGGAAGGGGAGAAGAGAGAACAGCAGATACAAGTTGCAGCTAACAGCTCACCGTGAGCTACAGGCATCACTGCCTATGGGTCAGGGCCATTCATTTCACTTGATTTTATGAAGTGTCTTAGAAATTTCTGACAGCACTGGGACAACAAACCTTGGGAATGATTTTCAGTTATTCATTGTTTAGATGTTATGTGTGTATGGGTGACTGCAGAAGAGCCCACAAACAGTTAGCATGTATGGTCTGGGTAAGACATACAGGAGGCTGTAATGTAATGACTGACAGCGAGGAAGAGGGGGAAATATCATTATACTGGTGTTGAGTGAGCACTGTAGAGGAAGCGAGTCTTTAAAGTGTGAAACCTCCAGCACTTGAAATGATAAGCCATGCCTACAGAAATCAGCTTGTGGAATCTGTTTCTCTTTCTAAGCTGCCTTTGAAGGTTGGGAGTTGTTTTGCTTTCAGATCCCCCAGGGAGGTTTTCCTGCCTTTCTAGTCTTTCCCGCTGATCAGAGCTACACCTCCAGATCTGTAGGCGTCTGTATTCCCTTGACAGGCTATGATAAAGCCCAGTGGTTTTTTGCACAGTATAAATGATTGTACTTCCCCATAGGTCTCGAGTTCAAGAGCCACAGGACACTGAGCCTGTCAGCAAATGAGCCCTTCATGGCTTCTGCTTTTTTTGTGAAGTGTTGGTTTTGTGGCTCCTGACAAGTGCATCTCAATATAAAAATCATGTGTGCAAGTTGACTTTTCCCCCCCTTTTTTTTTCCTGGTGGAAAATTTTTCTTTGCCTTCCTGTATTTACCATCTTGCTTAGGGACCTAGGACTAAACACCGGCCTGCCAGTTCCCCTGCTGAGCTCAGGTCTCTCCATGTTCACTCCGGGAACTGCATATATTTTCAGTGGCCAGTTGATGTTCAAGTGGCCTTGGATAGTGTGAAGATCCTGAGAAGCTCCTCTATCATGGCCTGCTTCAGCCTTTCCCACTGCCACTGAGCTGGAATGAGATGCAGGCAGCTGCCTATCTAGGATAAGGCCACCAAAGTTGAGGGAGCTTTACCAGGGATGGATCCATCCATCCATTTAAGTGAATCTAAGGCCAAGTTACCTATTAATGCACATGTTTTACTAGGTTTGGTTCAAACAATGAAGTACAACATTATCTTATACTGCAGACAGTCTGGGTACCCAACTCTTTTAAACCCCAATTTCTCACTGAAGGGGAGTTGCTTAATGCAAGGCTGGCACCTGGACCCTCTTGACACTTGGCTACTATCACAGCCCAGTATCTTCAGCAGCATCAAACCTACCAGTTCAACAGGGATGACTATATCAGCTCCCCAGCCTATAGCCACATAAATAAATGCCTTTTCCTTGCAGATCAGCAGGTGCCTCCCTGAGCTGGCCTGGCCAGGGCACAGGAAATACCCATGCCAGCAAAGCACGGGACCTGCTCTTGCCATGCTGCCTTGGAGCTTGTACACCATCAGCACTGTGGGATGTCACAGCCCAACTGCTGCCTCTGCTCTCAGCTGATGGCCAAGCAACAGAGCCTTCAAACCTGACTTGGGCAACAAGCACAGAGACGCAAGGAGGACAAATCTCAGACATATTACATTTCCTCTCTTTTCTATCCCATAATCTTATCTCTGGCAGCCTGTCTTTGACCACTAGTGAGTCCACACCAGCTAATCAGCTGTCACTGTGTGCTGTTGAAGTGCTGGGGCCTGGGCTGTGGGCCCCAAGTTGGAATTGACCTATGGATGAGTCACAACCCAGCAACATGTTTTGTTCCCCAAGGCCCCACAGACAGAACCTGACCCACCTGTGTGAGGCCCTGCCTTCCTCCTTAAGTGATAGTGGTTGGGGTGGTGGGCAACGCCAGAGCTATATCAACCTAGAACCAACCAGTTTGTGAGAAGCAACAAGCAGCTGATCAGTTGGAAGAGAGTTCCTGTGGAAGTGAGTCCCTGTTGGGGGCAGCTTGCTGAGCTCTCTCTCAGTCGTGTGTTCCTCCTTGGCTGATTTGAGATGGAGAAGAGCAAACAGATGAAGAATAAAAGATGAAGTTATGCTGAGGGGATGTTGTTGAGTTTGGTGTTGGCTTGAGGAAGAAGAGAGCTAGCAGCACAAAATTGACATAGTCGATGGGATTGTTTGAAGGAGAGAGTGAGCTAGCAGAACAGCCGTGAGTATCTCCAGCTGGTCTTTGCCAAATGGTGAAGGAAGTTGTGGAGCTTGGACCTCATCAGAGGGCCCCTGGGCTTCCCTGTGAGGGGATGGAGGCAGCAAGCATCATGCTTAGTCACTATTACAGGTAGACAGGCTTTCTGCAGCCCAGCACACACAGCACCTTGGCAGTGATGGGAAGTTCTATCAGGGAGCTCCAAACCAAGCTTGAGTTACTCTCCAAACCTTTCAGAGGCTTCAGGGAACAAACAGGGTCTTGTTTCCACCAAGCATAGAGCCAGCTACCTCCAGGAGTAGGCAGTGATGCTGTGAGTGCTAGATAAATACAGCTAAGAGCAGCCACAGAGCTTCATCAGAAACGCCTATGTCAACAGCCAGGATGGAACAGGAACTGGAAGACACATCTCCAGACAAGAAACTAGAGACCTTGAGAGACTGTCTCGGAAATGGGACAAAAGGTAACAATTGTGTTTGTTTATCATTGTAAACATCTGCCTCACCCTCTGATTTCACCCTTCCTGTTTCAAATGGGTCACTCTGACCTAATTTTCAGACAATATTTTTTTATTTCATGGAGCCACAATGGAACCTGGATAAATAAGAGCACAGAGAGCTTTCCTGGTAGGGTTACAAATGCAGGTGCACTTGAACTCAGGTCTGGAGAACGATGTGGTAGAAAAAGTCTTCAACTGTATTTCTTTCCCCTGGTCCTGGACTACAGCATTTTCTTTACAAACCCTCCCCATTACAGAGGTGGCTGGTGGCGGTCACAGTGGTGTGACCACAAGGGCCAGTAGGGAGTACATGGAGCTACCTGAATAAATCTGACCTGGGGTTTCACATTTAAACTAAATCTCTTCCTCCCCAGCAGGGATAAAGGTTAACTCAGCTGTGCAAACTAATTTACATTCAGCCGCACATGACCATAAACTGTACTTTTTGTTCCTGGCAAATATGAATATGGCATTTGCTCTGAAAATTCACCATTTCTAATGCAAAATCTTTCCCCTTCCTGTTTGTCTCTGCAATGTAGTTTTGCTTGGCAGATGGACAGTGCAGGAGGGTGGTCAGGCTGTGTGGGAAAGAGTGAGTGCCTGGGATATGGGGGATCCTCTTTTCCTCTGAACTGTTGCACAAGTTTTAAACTTAGTGAAACGCAAATGGAAAAAGAAAAATGTTCTTCCAAACTGTTGAGCACAAAGGGAAGGCATCCTTCAGTGAAAGGATGGATGGGAGAGTGGTGGATAGAACCCATAACAGAAAAGTTGTTTCAAGTCCTTTTCCAGTTTGGAGATTGGATTTAAATAAGGGACCTGTCAGGACTCGGAGCTGTTATTCAAAGGCATAGTGTATTTTTTCAGCTGCCCTCCTCGTATCGCTGTGTCTTTGCACTGGATTTAAGGGCCTGGCTTATAGACTTTCCTAACTGAAAAGATGCACCTTGCTTCACTCAACTGATGGTTGTTACCAAGGAGCATCCATTGTGACCAGCATGTCACAGGACTGATAGTATAATTTTTAGTAGTCTTAAGGGAGGCATATCAGACACATCTCTCAGTTACTCAACCAGCTTTGCCACTATCTCAGTCTGGAAGTCACACCATGAGGAATTTTTCAAGGATTTGAAAATTTGATTTAAAAAACTTCCCACTCTCTCCCAAAATTGGTAGGCACTGACACCCTTTTTTTCTGGAATTATCATCTCTATCCTGTAAAAAGTATGAAATGACCTACATAATGTAAGTCACACAAACTTCTAAGAAGTTTCTGCTTGAGCTTGGGAAATAGTGGAAAAACTCTCCACATGAACATTTTATGTTGCAGTGTCAGAAACTGCATATGTATATGTGTATGTGTGTGTGTGTGGACATTCACAAATCATTTCCCTTGCTCTGCGAGCTGGAAAAGTAATGAAGAAAACTTATTAGATAGCATTATGTTGTTGGCCACAGAGCTGTTTTGAGGTTATTATCCAGCTTGTTGCCCTTGACACAGAAGAGTTTACTTGACATTCTTCCTATTCCCAAACCCATCATGCTAAACACAGGAGTAAACCACAGGGACAGAACTGAGAAGCAAGGGAAAAATGGAAAAGCTATTGAAGAAACTGGCAGTTAACAATGGGATCTTGAAAAATTATTTCCTTGGATTTAACGGAATTTCTTCTTCCCTGCTCCAGACGGTGCTCTGCTAGGAGACCATTTGGGCTATCATGGTTGAACCAGCTGTTGAAATCCCAGCCAGGTCTTGAGCAAGCAAAAAACTAATTAGAAACTGCCTTCAGAAATCTCTGCTTTCCTGAGCACTGCTGTCTTCTTGCCCAGGCAACGTGCTGCCCGTCACCAAATCAACAGGCAGCTTATTCCTGCTCAAGCCTTGAGCAGGTGTCTCTGTCTCCTGGCCCCATGCTCTGTTGTGTTTGCAAGACCCCTTGGTACTCATTCAGCAGCATGCCCATGCCTCCAAATGTCCTTGTCCCTTAGCATGGGGATCTTAGCAGTCTGGTAGAGTCGCACATACTGGTTTGATGAGTTGAGATAAGATGATCAAGAGAAGTTTGTGGGGGTTTGTATCAGCATTTTAAGACTCCAGCAAGTCAACCCTTGAGGCTCTGTTGCAGCAGAGCATCTTTAGGATGCATGTCAGGGCTAGGGCAGCATTTTCAAAAGCACCACAGGCATGAGGGACTTAGCTGTAAAGCTGGAAGAGAAGTCTAATCTGAGAGTGTCTCTGGCGGCCCCTTTATTCAGCCAGTGAAACTCTCTTGATATTGGTACAACTCTACTGGAAAAGCTCGGTGTTCTGCCAGGCTAGTAACATAAACATGAGCCAAAACAGCTACACCAGGGAAAAGTTTCTGATGCTTACTCACTAGCTTACTGTCAGCATAACACTACTGACCTAGGACCAGGGCTGTTTGCAGACCTGAATGACAGTCATGGCTGGATGACATCTTTGACCAAGAGACTGAGGGGCCAGAAGGCACTTGCTCCACAAGATTTGCTGATGGGCAGTGGATACTCCAGGCAATGAGGCAGTAGTGCTCAGGAAAGCAGTTTGCTGAAGGCACTTTCTGATTAGTTTTCAGCCATTTAAGAGCTGGCTGGGATTTCAACAGTAGGTTACAAAAGCTAATCATAAGACCTCATTTCTGCCTGCTCCTTCATCTTAGTGTTAAGTATGGCTGCACACCCTAAACACCAGCGCCAGCCAGCCCCAAGGCGGCCCTGGGTTCAAAGACTGGGGCAGAATTCAGGTTCTTGAAGTATGGACTTTCACACCCCTTAGCAGTTTCTGGCAATCCTATCCCCAAATCCTCACCTTTAATCAAATGCAGGACACTTCAAGGCAGAGGGATGACAATGCTTGTCCCCTCTCTGTGCCATTGCTTGCAAGACCAATCCAGATTAAAAGACACCCATGTTTTCCTGGTCGACTGCCCGCCCTGGCTTTCTACCCAGGTGTTCCTGCTGTGGCAGAGCAGGGCACCACAAAGCCACTCCATCTCTTCCAGCTCCAGAGCAGAGCCCAAGCTTGCCCTGCCATATGGCTCTGCTGCTAATCCCATGGAAACGGCAGAGATGCAGAGGCTGGATGTGTGGTTTTAGCAGTTTAAACATAACCCCAGCTAGGGCTTATGCTGGAGTCTGGGCTCTGACATAGCAGCTGACATGAGGATACCTGTGGCTGGCACACTTGGGGTCATCATGCCATGGAGGTGGCCACAGCTGCAGCCCTCCAGCGATCCTTCTTGCTCACATGTGCTGCAAACTTTTCTCCGATGATTAGGCCAGAGGAATTGCCCACTTACTTCCATTTCAGTTGTGCGTGACTGGATCAAAAGATGTGCACTCCAGTGGCGCATTTTGATCTAATGTAGTCCAGATGGCTATTTCATCCCAGCCTTTGTATTTATTCATGGCCCTTCTATTTAACTTCCCTAAAACAAATACTCACTCATAGACGCATATTAATTCAGGGACAAGAACTGCCTCAATCAATATGTTGAGGTTAAGTTTCTATACCACAATAGATCCTATGTACATAATTTTTATTTTTATTACCCCACTGTTACCCTCAAATATATGAGCAATTTCTTTAAAGAGTTTACTTTGGCTTTTTCCTAAAATTAAACAAATTACAGTTCTCCTGATTATTAGATTTACGATATGCAGATATTCTTTCATTGACCTTTCAGTTAATCCCTCCTGCAAACTTTGGCTGAATATTAGTAAATTTGCAGTAATGCCAAGGAGTGCAAATGTTTGACAACACGATATTGCGCCACCTCTCTGACCATGCCTTGGGTGTCCAGCGGAGAATAAAATTTGTTGTCGAATTTAAGTGCAACCTTGCAACCAACATGTGAACGCAAAGAGTGGATAAGCTCCAGAGACCAAGACAAGATACTGAGACTTTTCAGTTTACATCTACATGGTCTTTCAAACTGGAGCTGATGGTTGGGTGCTGTGAATTGACTCAGACGCTGGCGGTGGAGAGCTGAAGGCAGCACCCGGCAGGAGGTGCCTGGGAAGGGGCAGGGCCCGGCTCCGGGCTCAGCAGCGTGACGGCTGCAAGTGGTGGAGGGGATGCGGGAAGTCACTGTTTAATCTGTCTGGCATTTGATTTGGGCTTTTGGCCCTCGTTTGGATAATGTGATTGCAATTCCTCTTGGTACACTTACAATAAGAACATCTGAAACTCAGCTGCAGCCAGGCAACAGACTTTCATTTGGGGTAATCTGATTTTAGCTTCGGTGATTAGCTGCTCCGTTGTCAATGGCCAAATCTAATTGTCATTGTAGTTTCTCTTCTGGAGCCAATATGTGCTAATGTCTTACAAGCTGAGCTTTGCTTCATGCTTTCTCTTCTCAAGTAATGTCTCCCAAGGCATTTGCGAACAGAGAGGAGGTGATTTCAGACCTAAGCATGGGGAAGCTGGTAGCAATCACTGGTCAGTTTTTCTGTTGCATAAAATTGACAGTGAGCCACCTTTTAACATTCTCAGTGTTAATATTGGCCTGAAAATCTTACATATATATAAAAACACATATATATTTAGCATTCCTAATATAAACATCCTTTTCATGACATACATTAAGTTTTTCAGAACCAGAATCTTTGCAGCATTTTGCACCATGTTTTTGTGTGTGTGAGTGACAGCTCCAGAAATCTGTGTGAAACTGGAATTGCATGAGTCTCCCAAGTTCCATTGGAGATTATTTTTTATTTGTAAAACAGCTTTCTCCAGAGTTCATTTGATTTTTTTAAGAAAATGGATAGGGAAACAATTTATGACAGTTTTTCCCTCCTCTGCCAACCCTGTTAAGTCAAAAAGCCAGTTAGAAATATAGAGTTAACTTAAATACGAATCCTTAGACTAGGAGGAAAAGGGGACAGCAACCATAGTATCAGGGCAAGATTCTTCTAATGGCACTTTCCTTTTGTTGGACTTCTGCACCAAATGTAGATTTGGATCCATAGCCCAGCTTGCAGGCCCACCAGCTGCTCCCAGAAGAAACTATTTTAGTCTTTTCCTTGGATAAAAGCAGAAATAAAATGCTGTGATGGCTTGGAAGGGCAGATGAAAGACAGCCTGCTCTGTTGCGTGTGGTGGGATATCATTGCTAACACCACATGTGTAAAGAATGGCATTTGTACAGCACCACTCCACAGCATTTGGACTCTCTGCCCTTGGAGCTCCCTTTGGGAAACCCTTAAAAGCCAGCAAAAAGTCACGCCCAGTCCATGCTTCAAAGAAAACCCAAAAAAACTACACGTGAGAAAACAATTGCTTTCCAATGAAATTACCTCAGACTAAGTGGAAAAGCAGGAACAGTACACAGTCACCCTCAACAGAGAGACAGAAAAGTCTGCCTGCACAAATTAAAGTCCATCCGTCAACATTTCTCCAATTTCCAGGCCACCGATGTGATTGCTGATCCCCAGCTCTGAGCCACGCCAGCCACTGCAGGTGAGCACATGCTGTCTGTGGCTGCTGGGATGAACAGAGGCAGGACCTGCTGGGTCCTATCCCCGCCAGCCCACTGTTTCTTGGTGGCTAAACTGCTCCTACCTTGTTGCTAACAAACCCGAATAAGGCGTCTTGTTTATAATGGTACAGGTAAGGCTGGTGCTGGCCTCAGGTGCTTGGACCCGGGTGATATTTTCCCCATCAGTTGAGGACTGCTCTGCTCGCTCCCAGCACTGGCTGCCATGGGCAAGTGACCACCCATCTTGGTGTCAGCATGTGCAGAGACAGTGTGGGAACAAGAAGGAAAAGAGGGGAGCATATGGGATTTTGAGGGCTTATGAAATAGTCTTTCCAAAGGAAGAACGGGGAGATTGTTTCACTCCAAACCCTTTGTTGGCAAAGGACTAGGCAAGGAGCCCTGGCTAGGAATGCAAACTGTAGTTTGGCTTCAGAGTCACTGTGCATACCCTAGGCAGTACAAATACTTTCAGTTGCTGTGACTATAAGAAGAACTGCTAATTAGTCAATTTTTTTTGTAAACAATAAATACACATGCTACGATAAAATCCAACCACAAATTTGCTGGTTAGAATTTCTATCCCTTAAATAACAACTTTGTGAACGTTTTCCAGATTCCTCCTCTGACTTGCCCCTGCCAAACCACCCGCCACTTTGGAGGGCTGGGCAGGGCCAGCAGCGCAGGAGGACAGCACAGCCTTTGAGGTTACTCTCACCACTCCCTGCACAAACAGCTGAAACCTGCAAGAACTTGAATTACAGCTGTTTGATGCATCCTGCACATGCTCCTGTAATGAACACATAGAAAATTAATAAATATTAATGGTGTTGAGAAGCCAGGTTTCTTACTGTTTTCTGTTATGTATATTATCTTAGATTCACTTTCCTTTATTGCTGTGATTTTCTTTCCTGTGTTTTAACTCAGCCCCACAGGCCATCTTTAGCCAGATTACTGACAACTGATTTAATCGGTGTTACAGGGATGAACTCTGATGGCACAGCACGAGCTGCCTGGAGCTGGCAACCAGTCATAAAGTACCTCACTTAATTTTCCTTTTCTATTTACTCTTGTAGTGTTGAGTGATGGTGTTCTTCTTCATAAGTGGATTGGTTTTGGACAGCAACAGGATGCTACAGAGTTTTGAGAGTTTGTTTTCATTTTTAATAAACGTCAGTGTAGTGCCAGATGAGAATTTAACCCATAGTTGGAAATCAAGAGGTCATCAGTTCTACATCCAGCTTGACTAGACAGGCTGAGTCAATTCTTTTGGCTACCTCTATGTGGAATAAGACAGGGTGGACACAGGGCTAAGGAGCTGGAGGCAGAGTAGGTCGTTAGGAGCTGTGTGTAGGGTGTTGGGGAATGGACTCTGTGCCAGGCCAGCTTGCAGCTGGGGGTGATTTGAGTCCTTCTGGCAAGGTGTTGGCTGGGGACAGCGATGTATGTGGGTGGTGCTGAGCCAGTGCTGTTACCAGCTCTTCTGGCAGGTGATCAGTATCTAGGAAGCATTACTTTTAGTAACAGAAAGTGACTGTTAAGGGGAAGTACACAGGGAGCTTTGAGTAAAAGACATGTGACTACAAAGGAGAGTGATTGCTTCCGAATTGTGAAATAAATGAAAGTGGCTTGTATATTGTCTTTCTTTGGTGGGACTTACATACAGGACTTCCACAGCAGCACCTGAATTTCCTCTCTGGAAATACACTGTAGACCACAGGAAATTGCTAAGTCTAAATAAACGGACTTATTAACCAAATAGGAAGGCTACCAAGTCCAGACTCCTTGTGATCATATTTCCCATTACATTCTGGTAACTGTTTGAAACTTGGGCAAAAAATCCTGAAACTCCAAATAGCTGGAGCCACGTGGACTGTCCCTGACTTCATCACAGCTGCATGAGGATGTAAAGAGGGCCCAAAACGTTGAGTCATGCAGCCTTATTAATAGATACCTTGCCCAACCTTCACAGTGTGGGATCTTGAACTGGTCTGATTACCCAAAATTTTGGGTTGCAACTCTTCCTTGCCATTTTCTCACTTACCTTACCTTCTTATGAGGCTAACTTCACACTGAAGTGCTAATCACTGCTGGCAAGTCAGAATGTGGTACTTGTCATGTGCCAGAAATTGCTGCAGCCAAGCATGCCTGCTTCTGAGATCCCATCAAAATTACTTGATCCACCTTGGAAACACTGCAGGTAATGGTAGGATTGCATTAAATTAATGCTGCCATGAGGGGAAAAATGAATCCTGGGAAGGCAGGCACAAGAGGCTGGCAATAGCAGCTGCAGCCCACAAGACACATTGGAAAAATATCATGCTGAAAAAATGTTGGTTTAAAGCCATTTGATTCATTGGTTTCTTCCTTGAAAATGTAAAAAAAGCGGAGACAAATGCCCTAGAAATAGAACAGAACTAGGCAATACTCATACTCAGGAATAAGAAGGAATCTTTTGCTACCATAGTGCTGGCAATGATTGGTCAAACATTAAGATCTGAAAACAGTACTGGCCAGCATTTCTGCAGATCTGCACAACACTCAAGGAGTCAGCTGTTTGGTGCTGCCAGTGGTCCTCTGGGTGCACAGCTGGTACTGTATGGATGGAAAAACATAGAGCCTGTGGCTTCCTGGCTCAACATGAGCCAGCAATGTGCAAGTGCAGCCCAGAAAGCCAACCGTATCCTGGTGCAGCAAAAGAAGTGTGGCCAGCAGGTGGAGGGAGGTGATTTTGCCACTCTACTCCACACTCATGAGACTCCACCTGGAGTATTGCGTCCAGCCCTGGAGCCTCCAGTACAAGAAGGACATGGACCTGTTGGAGAGGATCCGGACAAGGGCTACAAAGACAATTAGAGGGCTCAGACATCTCTCCTATGAAGACAGGCTGAGAGAATTTTGCTTGTTTAGCCTAGAGAAGGCTCCAGGAAGACCTTATTGTGGCCTTCCAGTATCTGAAGGGGGACTACAAGGAGTCTGAGGAGGGACTTTTTACAAAGGCCTCTAGTGATAGGACAACGGCTAATGGATTCAAACTGGAAGCAGGTAGATTTAGATTGGAAATTATAAGGAAATCTTCACTCTGAGGGTTGCGAGACACTGGCATGGTTTACCCAGGGAAGTTGTGGATGCTCCATCCCTGGAGGTGTTCAAGGCCAGGTTGGACCGGACTCTGAGCAACATGGTCTAGTGGGAAATGTCTGTGACATGGCAGGGGGAGTCGGAAGTAGATGATCTTTGAAATCCCTTCCAACCCAAACCATTCTATGATTCCTAGGAACTTGTGGCTCCCAGGTCACTGAAAAGTGGTCCAACAACTCGCTAAAGTCTTTTACTAAATGGATCAAGCTCCATCTGAAAATGCATCAGCTTCTTTTGTCCCTGCAGCTCCGACTAGGAAGCTGACCCACAGCCTCTGTGTCCTTGAAAAAGAAAAAGTCTTAAAGACAGCAGTTGCCCAAACATTGCTTTGGGAAGCTGGAGGACCCAGCCCCACGTGGTTGTGTCAAGTAAGAGGAGACTGGGCCAGCCAGAAAAGCAGAGGGGTGGGGATGCTCTTCAGAAAACTCTTGAGGTATCATTCTTCTCATTGCTCAGGTCAAGGAGCTGCCCAGCTGTGCTGCATCTCCCCTGACTGTGCTCCTGGGCTTCACTCCTCCGAAACCTGCAGCAGGGACAGGAGGAGTGTGTGCTGCCAACTCCTGCCTTGCTGTGGGTTGGGATGTGCCTGGTGAACGCACTGAGGCCCAGGAACTGAAGTCCTCCTGTTTTGGACAAGTTAGACATGGCCTGCTGCTCCTTCCTTGCACTCTTTCCAGGCTTAGTTCATCCTTTCTGACTGCTGGTAGCCAACATTGAACACATACCTCTGGGTTACATCTTACCAGCAGCTTGAAAAACAGCATGGACAATTCCCATTTCTACTGGAAGTGTGTCACTACTTACTGCACTGTCTGTCATGTTGCATTGGTGATTTATGGCCTGACAATAACAGGCACCTACATTTTTCCCTTCCTCTGTTCCTTTTAATTCCTGGTTTATTGTAGGAATTCTTATTTGTTACCCCTGAAAACCTGAATTCCCACTTTTCATTCCACTTCATAAAGTCTCATTTGTTATCTGTGCCTTCAGAAGAGTCACCTTGTTCTCATCATCCAATATCCCATTCCAGCCTTGCGTCACAACCATACTATTTAAAGTAACTTTTGTGTTTTGTGTCAAGACTATTTATGAAGATATTAAAAAAAAAAAATAAATCAATTCTCAGTCTAATCTCTTAATTCACCATTCATACTTTTCCATTACCTATTTCCTTTTCTCTCTCACTGAGATCCCATCTTCTCCATTTCAACAAATAATTGCTCCTGTGTCCTCCCATCAGTTGGTTCACTGAAGTTTAGACAGATGAGATCTGTGATCCATAAAATTTCCATCATCCATACAATTTGCTCCTTATTAAAGAAAAATCTCTACATCTACAATTTTATCCCATTTTCCAGTTCTATGCCTGTAAATACATTTCCCCACAAAATATATTATAAATTGTGCAGTCTTCCAGAAATGGACTTTATGGGGGTTATGGAAATAGTCTGGGAATTGCCTAGATTGTTTTCCTCTCTGCTCCCTTTTTAAATACAGGGCTTTCATTTGCTTAATTCTCAAGTGCAGTTCCTGATGTGAGGGATTAAATCCCTTCCAACACTGTCAAATCTCCACTTCTGCAGAGCAGGTCTTCAAGGAAAACTTGAGCAGACTGAGCTCTCCAAGTATTGCTTCTCCCCCGGTACATCATGGTATTTGATGATAACACAGATGGCTAAATGATGTAAAAGGTGGATTGACTGAACATCTTGGAGGGGAAGTCTACACCCTGCAGGGAAAAGACAAGGCATAGAGCATGTGGGAAAGGGCATGGCTCGGTCAGGATAGCTGTGGGCCAGCCACGAGGATACCCCAGGTCACCTTCAAGCATCCACCACTTTGCTTGTCATCCTGGGTGAGCTGTGCTGGAAAAATGCACCCAGCTCTGTGTCATCCCATGCAGCACAGGGCTGTGGACGGCAGAGCCAAGCCCCACATAGTTGAATAAGAGCAAGTCTCTGACTCTGCCAGAGAGGAAATGAGTTCAAGCCTTAAAGACAACAGTGGCAGGTCACTCTTTCTTCGTGGAAAGGAGCTTTGATGTGCAGCTATCTCTCTGTCCAATTAAGAGGCAAGGCTAAATGAGGGCTGTCCTGCTGGAAGGCTGCTGGCCATTGCCTAAGATGCTGCACAGCCCAGCAGCTCAGCTCTGGGGATGAGCTCGATGGAACTTGGCTGACGTTCACCTAAACAACCTGCAGACCCCTCTGGAGTCAGCCTCTCCAGCAGCTTTTTAAAGAGCTGGATCTTCACATTGATTTCAAAGGGGGTTTGAATCACTTGCAATTTTGTATTACAGCCACGTTACGCTTGAAGGCAGAAGTGTCCACGAGGGTTGTTCAAATGCTATTTTTGCTTCTGCAAACAAAGGAGCCCTTGATAGCAAATGAGTGACTATATCCCCCAAGTATGCTGGCCTGTCTAAATAAGGAGATATTAGTAAGCATTCATTTTCATTGTCCGAAAAAGGAGGAATTACTGTTTCCATTTTTTTTTGTAAATTTTAATAGGGAGAGGAAAAAAAAGCCTTTTGGATAAGGACTCTTTTTTATTTTCCCAAGAAAAAATACTTCTCTGCGTGCAATACTGGCCTTGCTTCTGCAACAAAAATATTCTTTCAGGATATTTTTATTATGTCCCTTGAGGGGGCATCATCATCAGCTGTTTTCCAGATGTTCTAGTCTTTCTTAATCATCCTTTCTCACTAGCTGCAAGATCTGATTCAAAGCCGAAGAAGTCCCCAGGAAGCGTTTGGGTTTTGCAGCTTACAGACACAAATTTAATAAAAAGATAAACTGAAATAAATTTAATTACAGTGTAGTTATACATATGACATGCTGTTGGCAGTCTAGAGCTACCAGCATTGCCACTAGGAGATACATGGTCAGGAGTTTATCTCATGTGTTTCATTAATCAGGTTGAAATTCATAACTCTCCCTGGGGAACGCAGGGTGCCTTGCTATCCTGAATACTTGCTGTCATAAAAAATGTTCTTACCTCACTGCCCACTTCTTTGTCTAGGTCATTTATGAGTCTTTTGAACAGCAGGTCCCAGCACAAATTGCAAAAGTTTCTTGGTGACCTTCCTCCATTGCAAAAGGTTATGTTTTGTTTCCTCTCTTGTAACTAAGCCTGCAGTTTCCCCAAGGTTCTGGTGGGGGGTTTTATCACAAGTGTTTGGTCAAGGAGCTCTGGCAAGGTGGTCTGATCTGTCAAGAGTCAGTGTGCAGCAGTTCCTCCACAATACAGGGATCTGCCTTTACCCCTAACAACAGACTTTGGCTTTTAGACTGAAGTTCTCCATCAAAGACTGTTTTTCCCATTGCCCCACTCTCTGCTTAGTCATGTTTTCCTGCATGATAAGGAGGTAAACTGCTCCTTAATCAAAACCATACCCTCTGCATCCGTTTCCTATTGCACATTAATAACAACTCATTGTATACTTCTGCTCTTAAAAGTAAATTGGCTGTGCATGTCTCAGGGAGCTTATGCAGGACCTTGTTCAGTGGGGCCCAAGATGTGAATGAGGCCTCTGAGATCCCCCTGAAAGCCTAATGTGTACATGACAGCCCTTCTGCACGGCTCAGATCTCATCTGCTGCACACATTGCCACCCTGATGTTTTCCTTGCTCCATTGAGAGATGTAGTCCCCAACTAGTAAAACAAAAGGTAGGACAATTTTTGAAAAATTAAGCTCTGACTATTTCTAGAAAAGCAGGTTGGGGATTTTTTTGAAAAGTAGTTTTTTTCCATTACTTTCTGTAAAAATGGAAATATTTTCTTTTCAGTATTCATACAATATTCCTCCAGTAATCTTTGTCTTGAAGCATGTTGAGTTCAATGAATTTCTCTTGGTTTTATTCACAAAGGATCAAGTCCTATAAACACCTGAGCATGGTGGAGCTTTGGGGAGCTGACACATACAGCTTTGTATGCACTTCTGCTGTTAGCTTCCTAGAAACATAGCAGCCAATTTTTTTTGTCTTTCAGAAGGAAGCGGAAAAAAAGATCCTGTTTCTGTGGACATTGAAAATAAATATTTTTAAAACTGATGCCAAATGTTAGGCGAACAACCTTGACAGCTTGGTCTGCCTCCCAAAAATGCAGATGAAGGGAAAACTCTCTAAGAATTTTCTCCATGTTTTACTCCAGATTTTCCCAGTTATCAGACTCCAGGGATTTGCAGTTTTGGGAAGAAGGATGTGGTGTGGCCCCTTGGCTTTGCAGAGCCTGAGAGCGCATGAGGTGTCTTTTTGCCAGACTGAATACAAGACCTACCACCTCCTTCCCATCCCCCCACCCCCTCCACTGGGCAGAGCATAGCAGAGTAAGTGATCACAAGTCAGGCTGAAGTCATGATGCCACCAGTGTCCTGGGATGAGCTGAGAAACCCTAGAGCTGACTGTAAAGATCCATGTGCCTGGGGTGGGGAACTGGCTGGGAAATGTGGTCCTGCTGGGCTTGTTTCAGCTGACGTCGTTGCTCATGTTTCTCTTCTTTTCCTCCACCATATGTAGACACATGTGAATACCTTCTCAGGGCTCATTACTAGCCTGTTCTGAGCACACACATTGTCAAAATTTCATCCTCCCCTGACATCTCATTGTTTCTTTCTCTTCAAGTACATGCTGCTGGGATAGCAGATCTTATTTGTGTGTCCATGCCTTGGCATTTTGCTACTGCACTGGGGTTGTGACCCCATCCATTCTTGCATTCCCGATGACAGAATCAGAAAGAATAAAAGAGCCCAAACATCAAAATTCTCAAAAATATAAGGTAGAATAATTATTTTTATGTAATTTATTTTTGTCTCCAGTCTACCCTTGGTGTAGGGGAAGAAACCTGCAGAAGTGGATGGCAGAATAGTTGGATTATGTGATCCTGTGCACAGCTTCCACTACCACCAACACAGCTTCAGGGGCTGCAAAGTCCCACTGAGTCAGAAAGGGAAGTTTTCCTGACGTAGAAATGCCTGAAATTGTTTGGGCACCTGCTCACATACTTCCACGAATCTCAGAGAGGGGGATAAAGAACCCCAAACCTCAGGAAGAAAACATACATTGGAATGTAAGAATTGCTGGAAGGCTTTTTTTTTTTGCTTTTGCAAAGGAAGTAGGTGTAGGTAAGTGAAGAAAGGAATGCAGGTTCTCATTCCTTAACATTTGATTATTCAAATGCATAAGAGATACAGCAAAAAACTAACCTGCAGCTTGGCAGAGTACAGTAGTATTATCCTATAGGAAGTACAGGCCATTTATTTTGGTGCTTTCTCTTTACAATTTATAACTCCCATGTAAACTCTGTGCAGACTTCACAGAGCAGGACTGTGGCAGGTTCAAGGATTAAGGTCTTTACTGTACAATTAAATTAAAACAAATCTTGTATTTGCCAGGGGCAGCCTCCAATTTGTTTTCATAAATAGGAAGTACAGTTAATTTCTTCATGGAGATTTCACTTACGATATTCCTCATTTTATTTCCCCTTCATCTTAAAATAGACCTTTTAGGCTGAAAGTTGATGGTTCCACTTCGTACATGGAAAGCACAACAGAACAGTGCGAGATTAAATGTAGGAACTAGTCCAGAAGACAAGGAAGAAAACAGCTTCAGCTGCAAATGCTGAGCCAGTCAAGATGTGAAAATCATTTATCTCCATCAAGCTGAAACAAAAATGTAACTGAAAATGTAATTTTGTGTGACATGAGCAATAGTCCCAGGATCAGTTGTAAAAAAAGGGAAATTGTTTAAATCTATGAAGTTTGTCTTAGGAGCTGTTGGAGGGCAGACAAGAAGAAATTATTTACTAATTGTGCCATACATTTTAGAAGTCTTTCTCATTTATTCTGGTCACATACATAAGCACTGATCCTTTTACTATGAAGAGCTATTTAGTCCACGGAGAACGACATTTCAATGTGCATGCATTGTAAAACCACTATAGGAAGAGTGTTTAGTGAACAGTTAATGACTTCCTTAAAAGGATAATACTGTTAACAGTTGAGAGGATGTACAGCTAAATATGGCCCTTATAATACTTAGCAGATTCCATTAAAAAACAGACGTGCAGGAAGTGTCTAGTTCCTATTAGAACTGATTGTACACAGTTCTATGGGAAGAAATAAATTTAGTGTACAGAATTTTGCATCACATCCTTTGAAAACAGTGAAATTCTCCGGGGTCCACAAATCTGTGCATCTGGTCCACATACACACACAACCAATTAACTGGTGTGCAATTACTTTAAAGGAAAATGTGCATCTCTGAGTCAGAGCCTGCACATTCTGAAGCAAATCTCAATGTCCTACTGACTGCAGCAGTCCTGGGTCCGTCTGCACCCGAATCAGTCAAGTAAGGCTCTCCTCTTATTGATACCCCACTCACCCGGGGGAACTCCATGTATGTGCAATGGAGGGGGTGGAAATCCGTTCCTATAATTTCTGTGTTAGAAAAGTAAGTCCATTATCTTCTTTGATCTAATTTCCTATTTTGGAAATTAAAACGGAACTAATGCTAAGATTTCCTTCATTAGATTGATCATTTATTATCAATCTATTATCAAACTATGCATTCAGTCTTACTCAAGTTAACCAATTTTATGGTGTTCTGCATGTTTATTTTCAAGGTATTTTCAAGAAAAAGATCTGCAGCCAGAATCATCTAGCATTGAAAGGTGGCTGTTCACGGAAGCCTGAAAAGCCTTTCTCAACTGCATTTGAAATGATTTTTTAATTCATTTGCAAGGACATCAGAGATTCAGTTTGCCTCTAGCCACAGTCCTGACACTGGCAGGTAAAGACAAGGAAATGACTCACAGAACATCAAGACAAATTCATGGTGAAATCCAAGGCAAAACTGCCTACAAGAAGTCTAAAGAACTGAGCTCAGAAGATGTTCGTAGACCCAAACCCAAGTGTTTTATTCCCTAAAGAATGTCCCATTGACATTCAGTGAAGCTTTGAGCCTGTGCTGTGAGGATGCTCCAGATGGGTTCAGGACTTTAGGAGGAGGGAGTCTTTAGGCATTTGAGCTGCCTGTGGACAGTGTGGGTTCTCACCTTTGAGTGAGAGCTTAGGCTGCTCTGTAGTCCACAGTGGGGACAAAAGTCATGCGGGAGCTTCCTTGCTCCTCATGCTGCCCTGTGGCCTGTGAGCTGAGAAGTCTTTAAGGGAAAAAAAAAAAGTTAATAAATAGTAAAACCCAAATATTCTTGAAACCTCTTATTCTGCAGCACCACAAAATAATCCCCATCCTTTGCTGCTTAGTCCATCATAAAGAGAGAGGCTAAAAATTCAGGTCGACAGAAGAAACCAGCAACCATTGTACCATGAAAAAGCCCTTCTTTGACAGGTTGATAACAACATGCCACTCACAGTGACTTTTTTTTTTTCATATTGTAAGGAGAAAATTAAACCAGTGTGGTAGACCCATCTGGGCTTGCAGTACCAGTAAGCAAGAGGAAAGTGAAGAGTATCATTATTGCTAAGAAGAAGGTCTAAAAAATGAAGAGGAGTTTTTCTTTGTGAGGTCTGGGTTTTATATTGTATTTTTATTACTACAGATGGTTTTGTGTGGAATATGATGACTATCCTGCTGTGTTGGAAGAATTACATTCAATTTAAAAGCCTGAATTTCCAGCCTACAGGTTTTGTAGGTGTGCTGCTAGCTCTCTTCTTCCTCAGGCCAACACCAAACTCAGCAACATCCCCTCAGCATAACTTCATCTTTTATTATTCTTCATCTGTTTGCTCGTTTCCATCTCAAATCAGCCAAGGGGGAACACACCGAGAGAGAGCTAAGCAAGCTGCCCCCAACAAGAACTCTCTTCAAACTGATCAGCTTCTTGTTGCTTCTTCCAAACTGGTTGGTTCTTGGTTGATACAGCTCTAGCCTCACCCACCACACCAACCATGGTCACCTGGGGGAAGGCAGGGCCTCACACAGGTGGGCCAGGTTCTGCTTATGGGGCCTGAAACCGCTTGGGGAACAAGACATATTGTTGGGTTGTGGCTCATCCATAGGTCAGTTCCAACTCAGGGTCCACAGCCCAGGCCCCAGCACTTCAGTAGGAAATAAATAAAGAGTTTCACACAGGAAATGAGCAGCAGTGTCTGTGCAGCACATGGCATTTACATGATTTGTCATCTGATATTCAAAAGACTACCTTGCATCAAGAATGTGGAGACAAAAAGTGAAATTAAGTGAATGACACTGTCCAGTACCTGCTACCAGGGAATTAGTCTTTGTTCTGACCATGTTCTGGAGTACCTTGGCAGTTACAAAGTCCATTAGCTGGCCTATGGGGTTGTTTCCATTGGTATCTGCTGGCTTTAGGACAAGCCTGCACAGCAAAGCCTCTGTCCATGGCACTAGCAGACATTTCTTTAAAATTACATTACTTCAAAGCTCTGGGAGCAGCAGGGCATTATTGAACAGCATGCCCAACTCACTGCTATTACTTATCATGTGGTAAATATTAAATATTATTAAGAAACATTATTATTTACTATGGATTTCCAGAGCCCCTGAAAACCACAGGAAAAGAGCTGCAGAAAGTTTTTTGATGTTCTTCATAACTGTTTCCTTACAAAACGTAAACAAATCTCTTGTTTAATACTACCCAAGCAACGAAAATGTTCAGTAACAGGAATATGTATCATTTTGTGCAGTGTTGCTTAGACAATTCCTCAGTTGAATTTATTAGGCGAGGACAGGACATTGCCATGTTAAAAGTGTTACCTTCCTACATCAGCTAACCCATGTTGCTTTCTGGGACATCAGTAGATTGGAAAGAAATTTTAGTTTTACCCACTAACGGCAGCATCAAGCTTTTAATGAGCAAGCTTGTCTTCACAAAAGCATTGCAACCAACTTCCTAAGAGCTCATGCAAAATGAGTGGAGTCCCTAGTACCTCTTGGCACATCCCTTTTTCAACTCTGTTGGAGCACTTAGGCTGACAGCTGCCCTATCTGTGACTTATGCATAGTTTGTCCTGATCTGGAGTCATATATTTATGTATTTACATACATAAAAATACAGGCAGGTTGTAGAGATGTTGCTTAGAAACCTATTTTAGCAACAGAATTGGCAGAGATCTGCTGAGTCTGAATCATTACTATTTAACGAGAGTTAACATGAGCTGCTGCACAAGTCAGTAGCGCTGGTGTGACTCTTGTAGGTCTGCCAGCAAATTCTTCCTTGCCCTTCCCAGCCTAACCAAAGGGCCACTAACATTGCTGTTAGCACAACAGAAGTCCCATAATTTGCTGTATTTGCCCAAGGAGTCAGTGCAGGCTCAGGAATTTCTTGCCTCTCCTTCCCCAACATTGGCATTTCTGGTGTGATTCAGGCTCCTGGCCCAAAGGCAGGCAGCAGCTGCCTCTGTCTCATGTCAGTGTTGCTGTCATCTGCAGTCCTCTGTCATGGCTTGGACCTGCAAGGTTTCTTCAGTGTGGTTGAGGTGGGAGTTTGTTAGCTGAATTCTGTAACATCACATTGTATCATGTTCCCAGGCATAAGGACAACCATGGCTGTCTCTGAAGCCTTCTCAGTCAGAGTGGCTCTTAGTAGCATTTCCTCCCCATCTTGGGGTTTGGAGAAGCTGACACTTTGCTCACCCAAGGTGTCATCCTTATACAGTCTGAACAAGGTCTCCTAAGCACTTTCTCCATCTTCAGTGCAGGAGACGTCCATCTTCTTTCCAGCTGATGATTTGTTCATCCTCTCTTGCATCATTATCTGTTGCTTCAAGCCAGCAGCCTTCTGAGCAGACATAACAACAGCCACCCTCCAGGCTCATGTCATGCTCCTCACAATGCTCTTGATCTGTGGAGAATCTGTGGCCCTTCTGTTTCCTGTAGCTCCTTGTAGGGCAATGTAGCTTTCCCCAGCATGTGCCATTTGGTGCTATTTGTGTGTGCAATCCTAGTTCAGGCTCCCCAGACTTTACTACCTGCTGCTTCTTTTCTGATAGAGCTCTGGGGGTGCCTGCTCTGGCTGCAGCACCAGGGCAACACCTGTCCTCTGTATAGTTAATTCTGCATTGAATTATTTCCTTTACCTGTCACAAGTTAAACCTGGGGCTTCTAGCTCCCTATTACAAATGTCTTCAAGACACAGGTCCTCTCAGTAAAGATGAAGATCAGAAAAGCTAAGAGAGGTAGGTTTTATTTTTGTAGCAAGACCTGAAGAAAGACATTAAAATTGTCAGAGTTGAAGTGGCTTTTCTCACAGCCATTTTTATACACAAACACAGTGACATCATGTTGAGACCCATGTAGTTACACCACCACACTATTGCATTAACACCACCAAAAAGCCATGATCCCACAGTCTTCTCTGTAGAGAAGATCAGAGGAAGCACCAGTCCTTCAGAAGCTGCCTTTGTTCCCTGCTGGCAGCAGGAGAAGAGGGAGGCCACCTGGAAACCTGCATTGTTTCTTAAGAGCAAACCCTTGGGCTGACTGCCTCAATGACCCTTAGGCAAGGTTTAGGACAACCCAAGTGATGTAATCCTAGGAAAATCTCAAGGGGAAGAATATTCTCCATCAGCCCTAGCAGACAGCATATGTGCCAATCCCTCCCCCAAGCTAATTCACCAAGATTTTCCCAAATTCCCCCACCATTCACCTGGACACTGAAGACACTACACTCTCTTTAGCATGCCACCACTGTTAGCAGGCCTCTGGGCTACACCTTCTCAGTTATTGATTTGGCAAAGCTGTGGGACCACAAAACACCTTCTAGAGGGCTGTTTTCCTAAGAAAGGCTCCAGCAAAGGAAGGATGCAGCCAGGCCTCAGCCAGGTTCATGACACCTATGTCTGGCTAGGAGGTGCTAGGTGGTAGGCAGGCCTGAGAGATCACAAGGAAAGCTTATCATAGAATCATGAAGGTTAGAAAAGATCTCTGAGATCATCGAGTCCAACCGTCAACCCAACACTACAATGACCAATAAACCATATCCTGAAGTGCCACACCTACAGGTTTTTTGAACATCTTCAGGGATGGTGACTCCACCACTTCCCTGGGCAGCCCGTTCCAGTGAATTGTTCATGCCTGTCACCTCCTTGGTACCAGTCACAGTGGGTGAAATTGTTGACTAAAGCAAACATGGGTGGCTGTCTGTACAGCAGAGGCTGTCCCAGCAGCCCAGGCTCCAGGCCTTGGCTAAAGAGAGGCTGGTGCTGAACCAGGGCCTTTCTCTGTTCCCTGAGGAGCTCCAGAAGGAGAATGAGAGGAGCAATGTCTGAGGTCTTCCTCGGAGATGATATCCAAGAGCCAGACCTACACACCTCCATGACTCTCCGCTGGCAATTTAGTTAAGAAGGAGGTTGGAAAGGTGCTGCAGCAATAGACCCAGACTCTAATGGCAGATATGTTGACTGTGCATAAAGTGCGGTCATCTCTTATGTTTTCATCTTACTTTTACATTCACTCTTGCTTATAATCCCTGAATACAGGCAACCTTTGCTAGTTTGGGAATATAAACACATATTTTTATGCATATAAATTCAGGGTCAAAGCATATGGCCATGAAATCGGAGACAAACAGGACAAACAATGGCAAGCAATTCATCAGAGACCACTGGCTCCCAACAGTACTAACCCAGAAGGAGGTGGCACAACTCTCCAGCCACATTCTGGACATGCCCTAGGACTAGCAGCAGCATCAACCGTCACCCCAGGTGTCTGGATCTCCTCTCTTTGCAGCAGCTGTCTGGCCTTGGTGTCCCCAGCCTCTTGCACTAGAGCATGGGCAGTAGGATCAGCACTTTGCCTTCACACTTCAGAGCCCGAGCACACATGGAGCATTGAGAGTCTGCTAACAACATTAATGGGTGCCTCTGAATGGAAAATAGCTGCAGCAATGCAAATTAGAGGCAGATCAGCCACTCAGGTGCTGCAGCTGCACTTCTGCGGCTTGTCACCCACACAGAGTCCCCAGGGAGCATGTCAGGCACAGTCCCGGCTAATTACTGGTGACATCTGTGCTTAACATGGGTCAAGCCCTACCCCCGTCTTTCACAAAACAAGTTTAATAATTATTAACTTCAGACTGGATGAGGAGAAACCAAATGTTAACTAATAACCTTGATTTCCTAGTATACACAAAACCAGTGTGGGGGGTTTTTTTAATGTTGGCTCCGCTTGACTTTCTATTTGCCTGGGAAACACTGATCTGATGCTTTGCCCACTTCCTGTGGCTTTATACAGAAGGAAGGACAGAAAAACCAGAGTAATGAATCAATGATGCAAAGTGAAGTTAAAGACGTGCCCGAGTCAGCGGATACACAACCCAGCCGACAGAACCAGGGCTTCTTCCCCTTACCTTATGAATTAATTTGCCATCATGTCAGTTCAATTGTAACTAAATCGTCTTCCTTTCTTCCTTTTTTTTATGAGGCACTCTGCAGTGCTTCACATAGCCTGAGGGTCTCGAATGGCATGTAAATGGGTATTGCCCTGCAAGCTGCATTCTGCCATACAATTGCCATCATCTCCTAAGTCTTAAAAGCCAGAGCATGATGTGAATTATAGGCTTTTCTTCTCCATGTGAGGCTCACAGCTTATAGTCCTAAATTACATTTTGTCATCCTGTTAACAAAGCAAGATAGAAGACCATTAAAAATAAGCTGCAGTTATGTAAGTGTTCATGAGTGTCTAAATATTAATGTCAGGACTCTGCATAATGGAAGTGCTCTAAATAATCCTTTGTAGCCTTTGTAGTTTAATCTTTATTCATATTTTATCCATTAGTTACCTTTAAATAGCATGGTTCTTTTGATAAGTAAGAGGCTGTGAATAACACTCACTGAAATTTCAACATTCTTGTCTTTCACTGCCATAGTCAAACATGACTGTATTCCTGGGGCTGCTTGGTCTTTGGTATTTTAATTGCAAATGAACTACACAACCTGCAGCAGTTTAAACAAAAGAAAGGAAAAAAAAAAGCAAACATCCCACTATCCATCTCCTGCCTCTATCTACCGTCTGCAGAGGTATTTGAAATCTCAGCCCACTTGCATTATCAGCGCTTAACTCACAGCACTTTTCTACATGGTGTTATTTACCAGCTTCCAAAGCTTACCAATAAAATGCTGCCTCAATGATGTCAAGGTGATGAGATAAAATGATAAAAGGCAGGAATTAGAAGCTTTCATGCTGTGCCTAACTAGCTGTCAGTGTCCACAACTGATCTATTGTGTCAGTGAATTGTCAGGCTTGGCTGGAGGCCCCAGTGGTGGACACCACGTACGCTGTAGCATCCAGCTGTGGAAGAGAAGGATTTCATTTATTTCATGCAGTCTTGATATGGTACAATCCCTACCTTATCAGGGCTTTCATCTAAAAAAAATACATGAGCAATACTTAAATGCAAGGGGTATAATATTTGCATATTAAAAAAGGGACCTGAGATGGTAATTCACCATGTCATGGTAGCAGGCTGGACCTTGTGCATGGGCAGTCAAATCACCTGTTGGAGCCCAACAGATCCTTCTTCTCCCATCCTCCTTACCCATCAGCACATCAAGTTACCATTTCGTAGCTGCTCTGCCATGACAAGGGGCATGTGCAGGCTTCATCCTGCTGCATGGGCAAAGCATATGGCCACCAAAGAGGGTTTTCCCCCTGTTTACCACCCAGTGTTCTTCACCATAGTACCCAGAGCTGTGCCAAGACCCCTGCTGCCACATGACGGTTTCTGGCTAGAGGCTTGGCAAGGGGGATGTACGTCAAGAAGCAGAGACGGGATCTGGATGTGGCCAGAGGATGGGTCTAACAGAAGAAGAGCTGAATTTGGCTCACAGTCCCATTTGCAGATCTTGCTCACAGCCACAGCAAAGACAGAGTCTGTTGGGTGCTGCAAACAACTGGCATCAAGCAGTCATGCTTTGGATAAGATAAAACTTAATTCCTCAATCCATCAATTTCTCAAGAAATGCAGTGAGAATCTCATTGCTTTAATATTTCATAAATAATTAACTATGTCAGCTGGTTATTAAGTTTTGAGACCTGTTTCCAAAATGCTCAGTAATTTTTTTTGTTAATTTAGATTGAACTTTCTTAAATAAAAATAGCCAGTCAAGAGGGGTTGAAACACTGCAAGAGGACTTCCAGCAGGACAACTGATACCGTTTAACTCACTCCATCATTGTCGTTTAGGGTCACAGCTTTTCTCAAGTCCCCCCAGCACCACAGGAATGCCACACAGCCACCTGAGAAAGAGCTGCCGTTATGGAATTCCTCACCATTAGATTTATGGACAAGGATATTTTCTAGGTTGAGGCACAGCCTCATGTCTGAAGATCCTATTGTGAAAGCTTTGCCATTGCAGTTGCGTTTCTAAGGAAGTTGTGACAACAATACATGCTGATGAGAAAGCACTACACGCTGGGGCCGAATGATTCACGGTGTCACACTGGAGCCTGTTGCAGAAATAGCTACTGGTACCAGAGAGCATCCCAAACTCTGGCCTGCAAAGCAGATCCTACAGCGTGAATCACGTGGGAGTGATTCTCTCTTCTTACTTCCAGCAGCTAAATTTCTTAAAAGGTTGCTAAAAATATGACTATTGCTTAATATTACCATTATAAGTAGTCTTTCTGCAATATCATCTTGCAAGCTGTATGGGGAAATCCTCCCACCCATGTGACAAAAATACTTGATAACTCTTCAGAATCTAAATTTTCCAGTGGAGGTATCCACTTCCCCTATTTTAAACACATCCTTGCTAGTTTGGTCAAATGAATGTGATCATTAGATCATCAATGAGGTGAAAAGGAACCCACAAAAGAAAATATACCCAAATTCTCACTTTTTGTTAGCTCTGAAGCATGCTGATGTGGGGAGGACTCGCTGCCAAGCTTTGCTTTTCCACAGCCTCAAAAACCTGCTGGGCACTGGAGCTGTGGAGTTGTGGAGCTGTGAGGGGTCACAGCGTGTTGCTGCCCTACCTCAAAATGTCTGGGATCACGATCACTTTTTTGGAAATATCCATGTGGACAGCTGTTTTTATGTGATACCAGGGCTTCTGCTGATGGTAATAACAACATAAATTTTCACTTCTGTTACCCAGGCTCTCTAGAGCACCCCAAAGTCCTGAATTAAAGCAGAAATAATTAGGTACCATTCAGTGTCTAAATGTTATTTGATTTTGAACACCAACTTTGAAAATCAATGACAAATAAAAATTCCTCTCCGATTTTTCCTGCAGAGGAGTTTGGGCTGCTAACTGAACACTAAATCATCATCTCATGAGAGACTTGGTATCATAATAGGTGACATTTACTCAAACTTTGGGGAGGGGTTGCAAAATGATATAATTTTCACAGTCAAAGCCTAAAAACTGCTCATGCATGCAGTATTTGCATAATGTTAATACTTTCTTTTCATGTTTGTGTGTCTGCATGTACACCTACACAAAAGTGCACACATGTGTGCACACACACAAGACTAGTTGGTAAAAGAAATATACATTTTAAATATATTTTCTAATACCCTGGATTCAGTTTGCTATGAATGGTGGAATTATCTTACAGACATTTTGGTAGTATTTAGACCACTGTTGATGCCTACGAAAATCCTGTTGGAAGTTGATGATGAACTGTAGAAGAAATGTGTCTTTGCAGCAGAATGGCATTGTTTTCTGTCTGCTGTTCTCGTCTCTTCTCTTTAAAATACTTCAGCCATCTAATCCGGGATCAGAAATGACACCGTGTCACTTATATTGCCAATTGCACAAAACAAGTCCTGAACAGTGAGTGGTTGAAACAAAAAAAGTTTGTGTGCAACCCATAACCTGCAAATCATCTGTCCAAACAAGTCAGTGACCGCTTATGAATAACAAATACATTTGAAGAAATGAGTGGGGGCTCACAAACTGACCTGCAAACCACCATCTAGAGTGAAGCATTCACAGCCCCTGGCAACAAGCACTCTGTTATCATGGAAAAATTGGAGTGTGGTACCTACGAAATACGTTTAGGGGAGTCTGCAGTAACCTCTCTGAGTTGCCTAATATTTTGAATTGGGCAATGTTTCGTGGTCATGTACGAAGCTCTGATACTTTCCCAACATATCCCTGCTCTGGAGAGCAGGGTTGTGAGAGAGAGGATGGCCAGCCACCATGTGCTTCAACACAGCTGAAAGCAGAGGAGGCATGATGTTTGCCCCATGCTTTTGGATGCTTCCAGACTGGGCAGGAAATTCTGCTGGGAAATTATGGCAAAAGGTACTGGAGATCTTTGCAAAAGGTGCAGGGAGGGATGGTAAGGGAGGAGGAATGTAGGAAGAGGTTCAGCGGCATGTCATGTGAGCAAGAGCTATTGCCCAAGCAAGGGCTAAGGCCTTTCACGTGGCTCTGAGCCACACCCCAGGACAAGAAAACTGTTCCCCTTCTCATCATCGTGTCTTAGACATGGCCTGCAGAAAGCATATATGAAAAAGCATCGAGTATGTACCTTTTTCATCAGCTGCTGTATGCATGCCAGAAATAGGCTTTAGTTCTTTGCTGGCTTCCAATTCATGTTAACAAAATGCAGTGAAAGCGATTGCTGAGCAAAGGCAGAACCAGAGTGAGCTGCAGAGGGCTGAGAGGCTGTGAGAAATGACTGACATCCCTGCCCTGCTACCCAGTGGGATGCGGGCTGCATGGTACCGCTGGGATCCTACCAACTGCAACCATGGACCAGGCATCACATATTTTCCAACTCCCTAACAACAACAACAACAATATTGGCTATTTTCTCTTTGAAATCCTTGGAAACTCTGCTAGAATAAACTCTCTAATCCTGTTTGAACAAGTGTGATTTTATATTCTCAGTGTTTGCTTTGCGTTGCATTACAAACCCCCATAGCCACTCACTTGGAAAAATGCTTGTGGCTCAAATACAATGAATAGCTGAAAACAAACACTGTTTACCCTTCTGATTGAATTAAAAGCATTTTATTTAAAGTGTTTACAAAATCTCCTACATGTAATAGGAATTCATGGCAAAGTCAGAACAGGGCTTTTAGGACTTTTTGAAATCGTTGCCGAGTAATCATGGTAATTTGATTATGTGAGCAAGACTGTTTAAAAATTCAGGAAATTGGGTCTCTATTCAGTAAAATGAAAGTAGGTTGTAGGGAAGAGATACTCGGGCATTAAATGTTACAAGATGTTCTGCTGCAAATTGCCAGCTGTTCCCACGTGGCATACTGAATGGAGTAAAACATTTTGATTGGGATTGCAACACGCTGTTCAGAGTAATCAAACTGCCCTCAGGCAATGGGATGAAACCCTCATACCCCCCTGGAATTATCCAGTGCAGCAAGTTCCCGTAATCTCCTGGCTCAGTGCGTGGAAGCGGCTCACACAACCAACTCAGTGCACACGTTTAGAGTTTGTCACTTTGGATTTCATCAGCCTGTTCACGTGCTTGGCTAAAGGTACCATTTCTGGACAAACGGTTCTCATTCAAAGTCTTGTTTATGTGACTGCATGTCCTGTGCCTTGAGTTCACCTTCTGTACCTGCCCTGCCTGCATGTAGGAGCTTTTTTAAACTAAAATTCCTGTGAAATAAGTCCTAAGGAGTTTGGCTTTGTATTGGATTTTTCACACTTGGGGTATGTAAAACTGCAGTGAAAATTCATTAGCTGGTTGCAACCATACAACCACATTGCATAGATAATTCTCAGGCACAGCAGCTCTGGTGGTTCTGGATGCCTATTTCAGCTTGTTTAACGGTCAGAAGGAATTTTGGTGACATTGCTGGGGTTACACATTCACTCTTTTTTTTAAGGAATGCCATGGGATTGATCTCTGACCCAGAGGGCAGCAGAGGTGACCCCCACCTCTGACCTCCCTTCCTTTAAAGAACCCCGCTGGGTGATGGTCAGAGCAGGAGCCTGACAGCCCTGTGCTGTTTTGCAAGAGCCACCCTCAAGCATAGGATCTTCTCCTGATCTTGAAGCAAATTTCCCCACTTGCCTATGTTTCAGTTTTAGTAGCAGGTATAGTAAAACCCCCAACTGTTTGGCAAGGATGTATCGCCAGAGGAGCAACAGGAGGATTTTTTTATTCAATAAGCACAGCTGAAGAAGATACCCTTGCACTGTGCCCACTGTGGTTTTGGCCCCATTTCCAGCTGGGATAATTAATGGACCTTCTGGGATTGCTCTGCACCTGTGCAGTGTCTGGAGGATCAGCACCACAGGCAGGGGAATGCCCAACAGGAGATGTGAGGTGGTTTCAGCTGATCTCTTGAAGACACTTAGGGTCTGGTTTTGGTACTGAGGGCAAGTTGGGACCGAGCTGGAACACCACTGAAATCCAGAAATCACTAAGAAAAGGTCATGCTTCCCTGGGATAGTTGTGACCATGGGCTGCCTGGTCTTCTTTGGGCCCTTCTTGCTGATATCCATTTCCATGGGAGGATGAACCTTCCCCCCTTCCAGGAGTACAGATTTCATGAACCTTTGCAGAAAAATCTCCAATTTCCCCTAAGTCAGCGTGCCACTTGTACCTTCCCCATGTCCACTGTAGTGTGAGCAGGCATTTCAGGCTCCAATGATGCTCACCCACTCTCTCTAATCTCATTTTCTACCTGTTCATCCTTCACTTTTGGGAAACTCGTTGTGAAGCTGATACAGATGTGAACCTTCACCCACTAGGTCATAACTCTGATGAAAATCTCTACACCATTTATACCTCCCAAGAGTTTTTCTTAAAGCACTCTTGTCAGCAGCACATTTAAAGAGAATACTCTTTGTCTGTTATACTGTCACTACTTGGTACATCTTTCTAATACTCTTCAAAACACAAGTCCAGATTAGAAATATGTGATTTTTGTGGTAAGAGTTCACCATAGAGTTGTATCATGGTGGGGTTACTTTATTCCTTTTTGTTGCTGCTGTGACCTTAAACTCCAGCAGACTTGTGAGAGGTAGGGAGGGCACTCAAGAAGAACAGGCTGGCAGAGAGGGCAGGAGGCACAGAATCCATGCCTGGTTTCACATTGTGTTGCACCATAGACCATACAACACCTGGGCATCAGAAGTGCAGTTACAGAGGCAGCAAATTATAGGAGGAATTTATGAACACAAGTATAGCTGCATGTTGCCATCATGAAGAGCTGGGGGTGTGGGGAGCTACTCTGGGATGTTGATGTAGAAGAAAGCATCATTGTGTGGCACTTGTGGAGTTCATTCATCCTCTCTCCTACCATTGACACTAATGATTCAGTAGATATAAATTCAGAGTTTGGGAGTCTCTTTAGACAGAAAGGACCCACAGCAGACTGTGGTGAAGGACACCCTGGAGGGGCTTGCCCGGCCATTGCACGTCAAGTCAGATCCTCAGCCAGCTGCAGGTGGAAGGACCAAGTCCATCTTGGTCTCCCTCCTTTCCTATGGCCCCAGTAGCAGCTCATTCTGTACAAAACTCTTCAGTTACCAGTATCTGAGGGGGATTGAAATCAGGTAAATGTGCTCATTCAGCCTTGTCTCCTCCAGGCAGGACTGACTGCAGGTGCTGGAGTCATACATGGCCACTGCCCAGTACCGTGACATTAAGGACTTGGCACTTTACAAATCCCTTTGAAGACATTGGTTATATGGTGCTTCTCGGGCACAGAGTGATGTGCACACATCTTCTTATCGATGTGATGCTAGAACACCAATAGAGAGTAAATTGAATTTAGCCTCTTAATAGCATTTATTTAGATTTACTTTAGTAACAGGCTAGAATAAGGGCCTAAGAGCCCAGGAGACTATAATCCTTTTAGACACTCAAGCTCGCACAGAGCAAGGTGACTCTCCAAATGTCACGTAAAAAACATGAGTGACTCAGGACTGTGTCCTGACCATGGGAAATGTGGGGAATCCTGTTGTCTCTGAAGGAGGAGAGCAGATGGTGGCTTAGAGGTGTTTTCTCACCTGGCTTTTGGGTACTAATGGGCTTAAGAACAGGGATCACAAAGACAGGGACCAAACTGGCACGAAAATTAACTTTCTACATATCTATAGGAAGCTGTGTCTCTTTCCCAAAACATTTGTGAGAAGCAAGGGAGATTTTTCCAAATCTGCACCTTGACTATCAAGGCTTGAAGACGCAGTGTTCTAAGCTGCTGAAAAAGTATCAAATCCTTCAGCACTGGATTTATCAAGATGAAGTCTTTGTAATGTGAAGTGGAGCTAGTATTCTTGATAATATGGTTTCTTACCAAGTTAAAGAATAATGTAGAATTTTTTAAGGAAGTCAACTATTGGAGCCTACTACTGTAATTGTTCTTTTTCATCTTGGGAAATTCTGGAGACTATAACTGGTAAAGATTTATTTCATCGTGTACTTCTGAAGAAAAATCCATGTTAGAAAACAAGGGCTGGAGCTGTGGCAGATGGTGCTTCTCTGGAGAAGACATTAGTGTTTAATAAAGATTGTAATAGTGTGAACCAGATGTTCATCTCACATTTTATCTTTGAAAATATTTGGGAGGATGCCAGATAGATACATATGTGCATCATAGATCTTGAAAAATACACAGCTAGATCCCCAGGGACTAATTAAGGGAGGAGTAACTTTCTGTGAGCCATCAAACTCAGCTGAAAAAGCAAGATCTGTTTAAGCTGTGACTAAATATCTCCTAGGAACTCCTTTTCACCTTTCACATGGACAGAGCAGCACTCCAGAAGAATAAGGGTAGGACTAATCTAGTTTTCTAATGAAGATGGTGACTCCAGTTTCATCAAGTATTTTGGAAAATAATACTTAACTAAGGAAAGCTCATAATGAAGTGCTAGGCTTTGTCTAGCTCTCCACTGGTGAGTCTAGCACTCCATTGATGCAAGGTGAGTTCCTAGCTGTATGGGACAACATTTTGAAGTGCTCTATGTATTGGATCTTCCAGCAAAGCATGGTTGTATTTATTGTGTCTGAATTGTTCCTGCTACACAACAGCTTCCCACTCTTCACTGTGCTGTCTCAGTTTTGTGCAGTGGAGAAGTGCTGCCACCCCTGCTCTCTCCACCTGCAGCTGAGCTACCTGAAGGCTCAGTCTTATACTAGGTGCTCCTGGCAGAGCAGAGGAGGAAAGCCAGAGCTCCCAGTCTGGTGCTGAGGTCTTGTGACAAGACTATTCTAAACTCAGTGTGCCTGTCAGTCCCCTGCCTGTGCCATGGACACTCCCAGGGTGACACTTTGCCTTGGCCGCCTGCGGGCAGCACAACTGTGCCTGTACTTCTGCTCAGGTGCAAGTTCTTCCTTCCTCCCTCCATCCCCCAGGGCTGGCTGGCGTGATAGTGACTTCACTGGACGTGGTTGTAGAAGATCAGTTATCATGACCTTGTTTCCCTTTTGCACTCAGAGTACACAAGTCCTTGATTCCAACCAAGATCTCCTGCCTTACTATCTTCACTTAGCAAAAATACATCTTGCTGTAGCAGAAGAGCTCTAGATGGATAAATGCCCACAAATACCTTTCCTGGCTGTGACTGAGCTGCTTGCAGTCCCAAACAGTGAAGCTGTCATTGGAGTTGGATGCAATACCTTTATTTTTCAGTAGAGGGTCATTTTCTGAAGAGCATGTGCAGTAGCACTAATGATGGCAGTGGTGTTACTGCAGGATGTAGCATTTATTATCAGCTCCTGTTGTTATTGTAAAACCAGTAAGGACCTGTGAAAGGTGAAGTTAATCAATGACCAGTAAGGCAGTTATTTAACATTATTATCTGTGTGTGTGTACATGTCTATGCATCTGGGAAAAAGCCAATTTAAAATGCAGATGGCAAAGGTTTCAGTTGCAGCACAGCCTTGCAGCACCAGCAAGTGCTGGGAGCAGTGTCCTGGAAGCAGGTAGTGCCAGGACAGATGCACTGGTACACCTTCTGAAGTGGAGTTACTCCTTTGGTTGGGAGGCAGGCCTGCCTACTGGCTCCTCACGGGGTGAGGACAATTCTGGGGTGTTGTCCTATGCTGGGGGCCCGGCAGCACCTGTGGCTGCTGACCTGGGAGCAGAGGGAGCCAGGAGCTCTATGAGAAGAGGCTGCTCCTCCAGCAGTGGCTGCTGACCTGCTTCCATCCTTTCTGCTGTAGCAACAAGAGCTGTTCTTCATTCCCAGTTCTTTGAACAAGGATTTTGTCATAGCACTAAAATAATGACCAAGGGACTGTGCGTTTTAGTTAAGCCTGCTGTCATTTTGGGTTTCTTGCCTGCAAGCCAACACAGAGACCAAGTGGACATGTGTGGGAGGATCTCCATTATGTTAAAGGAGAGCCTCTGAGTTCTGCTGCCCTCCTTTAGCCAATCTCTACACGCCTGCCTCAGCATCCAAATTCAGAAAGTAAGAATGCTCAAATTATGCATGGCGCATCAGAAAAGTATGTGGGAAATTATATTACCTTAAGTCCATGGTGGACATAATTGTCAGGATCTTTTTTCTGGACATGGCATTTATTCTTCTGCATATTGCTGGGAGATTCAATGCCGTGGCAATTTTTGCTGTTGCAGCTCAAGGTGTACTATCTGAACAACTTTGCAATATGTTTTGTATAAACACAAAGCCTGCATTAATTAAAAGGATTTTAATTAAGAGGATGAACTATATCATGCACACTTAAATTGCTTTAGAACTGATTTACATCAATTTATTTGCTATTAGTTAGTGGTAAATCAATTGAATGTGTCCACATAGAGGATATGACTGATATAAAATGCAAGACTGATTCATAGATTGTTTGTACTTACATTCCAGTTCAAGGTCTCCTCACAGTGGGGCCAGACACTATCCTATAAACAACATGCTTATCTTTTCCAGCTTATTGTTCTCTTGTGGTTCTGATACAAAACTGAACTACTGCCATTCTGTTGTGGAGCAAATGCTTTAGCTTAAAAGTCTCCCACCAGAGTTCATGCTGAGTTGCCTCACCTTGCAATTAAAGTAGGCAGGGAGTGTGCATAGATGATTATTGACATCTCTGGGAGCTCAGCTGATGCAGGGTTAGTTACTTAACTCAGTTGTCTGCTAGAACCCTTGAACTAAAATAAAGGTTATTCTCACTGACAGCATCTTTTGTGCATGCAAAAGCACAGGAGAACTCATTAAGGACTTTATTCTTTGAAATTCTTAGGAGTCACACCAAAACCTCTTGGCTGTTAAATATGTCCTTCCAGAATTGGAAGTTTATGAATTTAAAATGTTGTTCATTACAGAAATGAAGAAAGATGGGAAAAATTCTAAGTGTCATCTAACATTAGTGAAGAATTTGGGAGGGAAAGAAAGATTTTTATTTTAATGTGAAGGTATTTGCAAAGTTTTCCAGCTTTCCTGCGCTACTGCAGAAGCATTGCAGCTTCCTAGTTCCTACTTCTGTAAAGAATTTCAGAAGAGTATTAGAGTAAAAGCAGCTGTGATCTCTGAAGTGAGGCTCACTTGAGAGAGAGCACACCAATATTCAGAGCCCTCCAGCACAGCTTGGGGACACAGGCTCATTGCTGACCAAGGCACAACTAGCATTATGCCTAGAAGTCAGCAACATCTTCTACCTAAATCTTCTACGTATCTTTAAGGCTTAAAAATGACAATGTGATTCTTATTCTTCATGCCCATTGCTAACTGTTAACATAGGAAGTCATACCAAAGTTAAATTACCTGTTCAGAACTGCAGAGGCAACCCTCTTTGGTCATTCTTCCCCATTGTGGATGTCCATTATCCCTGATCCTTGTTCAGGCAACATCTAAACATAGAACCTTGTGGGACAGGAGCAACAATTTTCCTTGTGCCTAAAGAGCTGTTGTAGCATTTCAGACAGCGCCTAAAGAGATAATTTGAATAGCACATGTGTCTATGATTTTCTTGGTCACAGAAGACCTTTTCTTCACCTTTGTCCCAGGTTCTGCCCCGAAGGTCTCCAACACTGTCCGGTGTCCATTGCACACTAATGCACTGGCAGGGCCAGATCCTACAAACCAGAATGCAGAGGAAGCCATTCATGGAACAATCCCAATGGCACATATGTGGGAATATTCAAGGCACTTCTGTTACTCACGTGGGTTACCATTAACAAAACTTGTCCTTCATGATAATGTTCATGACTGTGCCTACTGCCCCACATAGAGAAAGCGGGGAAGGAAGAAAGCAGCCACTGCTTTTGTCAAGGTGCAGGAGATAATTCCCACTCTAGTGCATGCTACTCTTTTTTCTCCCCACTGCTTGCACCCTTCTCCCTCCCTCCTACCCTCCCATTTCCTTCCGCCACTACAAAGCCCTTCAAAGATCAAAGTCATCATTGACCATGAATTTGCACAACGTTTCTGCTTTGACAGTGGCTGGGAGCCAGCTGGCATGTGTTAAAAACCATCATCAGAATCTGTTTAATTACTGTTCCCAATGCAGTATTTTAACAAAACACTGGAACGGACACAGTTTCAGCAAGCTGATGCCCGGTGATGGGACACTGCAGCAGCATAGCCATGACTTTGATGTTGGCTGGTTTAATTCTTTTTTATTTCGTACTATTAATCCACTTTTTGGCCTGCTTTGAAAAGATACCTTTTCAAACACACTAGGAGGAGATCTTTAAGACTTTCCTCAATTTAGTATAAGTTTATTAGTAAAAGAGGTCCCATGAAGATTTGAATTCAGAATACATCACACAAAAAAGATGCTTTTTCTGCTAGGGCTCCTACCGTCTGTGACCTGTTGCTGGATAAGGACACTCTCCTGGCTAGTATCAGAGCTGAATGTTAGCTCGATGACTGGCTGCTCCAGGCAGTGCTTGCAATTAATCCATCTGTTAAATTAAACCCACTGCGGCTGCTTCTAAGACTTTTCCTGACCTTTGATATATGTCTTGACTTCTGGCCCTGCCCAGAACCACTGAGTGGTTCTTCTGGCTCACACCATCTCTAGGTTCTTCTCTGATCCATGACCATGTATTCTCGCTGCCATCAGGGACCACACACAGCACAGGCCAGGTCAGATGTGCCCCAGGTAGCCAGTGACTACCTGCATTGAAGGAGCTCATGCTGAACATCTCTCTAGCCAATGAATGACACACACTTCCCTGCTTCCCACAGTCTCAACCAGCTGCTGTTGGCCAACCTGGGCACATGCCACTTCAGTGAGCAACACAGTCTGGCACAGGGGTGTTCACAGCTACTGCTGCCATTGTAACAGGACAAACAAAACCTCTACCCTCCTCAAACCATGCAGCTGGACACCCTCCAGGTCACCCCCTGTATTGTGCCTAAGATTTTGCACCTCTGGTAACTCTGCCTACATGTCTCTGTGGTCACACTCACTTCGTCAGACTTGATCTCCTTGACTGGAGGAGGAAAGATCAAAAAAACCTGCGGCTGAATCATCTGCACTATTGCCCAGAATTATACCACAGGATTGAGAGCCACAACACTCCAACTAAGTGCAGCCAAACCATGGAAATGCAAAAACTCACGGGGCAGGAGAAGTCTGAACTATCTGGTAGCAGAAGATAGCAGGTAGCAGGCCCAATGTGCAAGGGAAAGGCAACACTGTGAGTGGCTTCACTCTGCCACTCTAGCTGTATATGACACCTGTGAGGGTGCAGTACCATCCACTGAGACATAATCAGGGCAGTCTCTGGACGATGCACAGGTTGTCCCTGTTTTGAGGAATGAGACTATGTTATCATGACCACTTTGACCACAGATGGGTACCTGTTATTCTTCTTGTCACCCAAGAATGTGAACTGCAAGTGCCCGGGGCAGGATGGGGATGACAAGGCAAGTCCTGCAGCTGAGGGCATTGCTGTCTTGGCAGACATGTCCTTCCGTGAGCCAGGGAACCACTCCTGCTGCTCTGCAGTGGATGGCCTCTTTGGCAGCTTGAGGGACTGTGAATAATACTTTTGAGCTCCTGCCACCAGTCTCAAAGTGTCATCAGTACGTGATGACGCCAGCGACATAGTCTGAACCTTCTCCCTCTTCGAATGGCTGAGTTTGCACAACAGTGACAAGAAAGAGCCGGGATGTAGGGGACATTCAAAAGGACTTCTCCTTCACACAGATCCTGTGATAGGAATGCAATCACCCCATCAGATCACAGGACACTGTTGCACACAGGTCATGTGTTAGGGACGTATTGTCCTGGCATCTCCACCTTGCCCCTGGTGCATGTGACAAATGCATCTTCTTGTCCTGCTTCCCTTGTCCCATCACACAGTCAGAAGTGGACCTCACCCTGACTGAGGGGTGTCTGACTCCCAGTGTCTTGCCACAGGGCTTTTGCCCATGTCCAAAGCAGAAGATAGATGGGGCAATTATTCATCCTGTTCATCACTACTAAATCTGGGACAAAAATGTGCCCTCAAGACATCCATGATGCTGGACTAGGAGTCTCAGCATCCAGGGTGCCGCAGCAGAAGACGGCACATGCAGTGCTTGGGGCACGCAGCACTATCCCCTGTGATGTGGTCATGTTTTCACTTCTCACTGATAACTCCTTTGCTGTTCTTTCTTGTATAAGCTTCATCTCCGCTCTGGTGAATTTAATGGAGGTTTAACTGATTGGGGCCTTTGTTCAAAAAGACATCAGAAACTTCAAGTACTTGGTCACCCTATCTTAGCAACCAAGGTCTGCAAAACCATCTGGGGATTATCCTAAGGATAAAGGTGAAATGTTGCTCTTGGGGAGTCAAATGAGAATTTTACCATAGATTTTATCATATCCCTGGAGCTGGGATTTTCCCCAGTGAGACTTCTAGCACTTTAACTGAGTGTTCAGTCAGAAAGACTGCACATGATGCTGTCTGACTGGTGTTTAGCTTTTCTGCTTCCAAGCCTGGCTTGACCTAAGGCGAGAGCTGGGAGTGGAGGGGAGGAAGGGGAGACAGGCTAGGCAGGAAACAGAGTCCAGTGAACTTTTACAAATCTTAAACAACAGCAGTTGGCTGAGATTCAGTATGTGAAATGGACCAAGGTTCAGGGTGATTTATTTTATCTGGAATGTTTCACATCTCTGGATGTAATGTGTGGGGTTGGCTCCCCCTCTGAAAGAAAGTAGGCTTTCAAAACGATCATCCGTTTATCTGTAGTGCAGTATTCGCCTTCTCTGCATTCACAAATTTGGAACTAATTCCCTGTACGACGTGGCATTTAATGAGTTTGTCTCCTGAGTTCTGCAAAGCATTTTAAATCCTTTTGATCGCATTTTCTCTTTAGTAATTAATGTCTTATCAGTGAGTTTTGCAGACAACAATGGCCTGATTCTCCTCCGATGCCGTTTTACATCTCTGTAGCTTCACTGACTATAAATGAGTTACTCCTGCTTTGCATAGTGGGAGAGGAGAATTAAGACCTTAAGCCTACCACTATTTAATCACATGCTTTGAACTCATTTTCTCTCATTCAAAATTGTCCTTTGCTTGCAGCCCTGCATAATTCCCATTTTACTATCATTAGGATGCTGGTCATTATTGAGAATGTGAATACTACCTTTTGATTTTAGAAACCCCAAATGAGGGATGCTCCAGCCAGGGGAAGAAGCCCCACACCGTGTTGTCTCAGGAGAGTAGGTGGTGGCTCTTCTCCTCAGCTGGGTGTCAGATTTCCCCCAGGGACTGCTCTACAAGCTCTGAGGGACACCAGTCATTATTTATTTCACCCCAATAAACAGCCCCTTTGACATACCTGATGCATTTGCAACTACACATAAAAAAAAAGCTTGTCACATGAAAATGAAGCCTTTTTTCTAGCACAAAAAGTCCAGCTGCATTTTCTCTTAGAAACGGTCAGACCATAGACTCTCCTTGTACTGCAGACTAATTTGTTTTGTTGCTTACAGGATGTATCCTGAGAGTAGAATAAATATGCTGGAACATGTATGACCTGGACACTTCTTTATCTTATTTTTTTGGCTCTAGATCCGGTTCCATCCTGAGAAGGTAAAACCAACACCAACAGAGAGAGAAACAGAAATGCGAAAAACCCAAATAGCTGTGATAAGGCTTGACATAGACAGATGCTCACTTGCTGTTGGAATATATGTTTATTTAAAATATATTTATATATTTATATCTGAACAATAAAATATGAGCAGGCAAGAATGAGCAGATACTGTTTTAAAATACTTTCATCAATTATACACCAATCTGGACTAATTTTAGCATGCTCAGTATTTTATGTGGGCATGTCCTGCAGTATGTTTACTCCACAAGTAAGGAGGTGATAAAGTCAAGTAATTCCAGTATTTTTTAATGTGCGCAAACATTACTCATATGGGTACAGATTCCCAGGGACAAACAATAGAAATTAGTTAACCCAAGTGTGACATATTGTGCATTGTATTTTAAGAGTAACATGAAGAAACCTTTGCTATAAAAACATTTAATCTACAAAGCGAAGTGCTCAGAGTTGAGAAACATCAGAATTAAGGTTGTCCTTGCAGCTAATGCCTTATGATACCATCTTTAATTACAGTCGTCTTTGTCATTGTCTCCATAGCTTTCAACTTCTGTAACAAAACGCTGCGTGGATCTTACTGACAACATTATCTCTTACTATGCAGCCTATTATTTATGCTGATCAGCCAATGCAGAGTGTTGGGGCAGACAGACATCTTCTCATCACTATTTGCTGACAGCAGAGGAACGTGGAGCCTTATATCCAGTGGTGGTAAATTCGAAGTCTGGAGGAGAACACAGTTGACCAATGATGGGCAGTTATCACCTTGCCTTTGGCAGGTCCATCTCCCTCCTCTTCTTCTCCTAGCCACTCCAGATACTGTATAACCCTGCTTTCCTCCTTTGCTGCTCCTGTGGATATCACCTACCATGGATTTGATTCCCTGGTGCACACCCCTCTGTGCCAACAGCTCCTTCCACCCTCGCCCTTGTTCTTTTGCCACCGTGCTGCTCCCTCCCCATATCCCCCCTCTTCCTTCTCACTCTCCAACTCTTACAGCTACTGCACCTCTCTTTACTCCTCCATGAGTAAATTAAATTCCCTGCTCTTCCTCCTTGCTGTGCAGGCACACAGAGCAGACCTTGTCTAGCAAGTGCCGAGAGGAAATCTAAAGCTAGCCCTTTTATTTGGAGACCAACCACAGAGAGATTTCTGTGGCTCTGAGCTGGAACATGCCCAGCCTAGATGGGATTTTTAGATGTCAGAATTTAACAAGTCTCTACTGACCATGTACAAACTGCAAAGACAGTAATGCTTAGACATGGTCCAAATTTGGCAATAATTTTCTAAATGTGTTGAAAAGCAAATTTCTGGTGTTTGGTTGACTCCTTTTGCCAAATTTTTGCTCTTCGCTTTCATGAATGATAGTAAAACATCTGCTCAGAGAAATGTTTGAAGGAATTTGGCTTACCATAGACAAAATAACATACTTTTTCTTAACCTTGCTCTTAGATACAGATGCACCATTCTTGATAAAACTTGCAAAACAAAAATAAAATGAAACAAATAAAGCCAGCTGGAGGCTGATACCCAGCGTAGAAAATTTCAGCTTGATGCATTAAACTTTGGCAAATGTATAAGCAACTGACAACAAGATATAATAAAGTGTTGGGCAATCTCTGCACCTATAATTCATAACTCCTACACATTTTAAGATAATGGAAATTACTCATGTTCATCAGGAATTGAATAGATGCCTCTGTTATTACTTGTATTGTTCAGTTAGCAACGGCAGCCAAATGTATGTCTAACTGACTTTCATTAACTTCAGCAGTATACCTGGCAGAATTAAAATCTATTTCAATTCAACCCTTCCGTATTTTTCTCCTGATGCACCACATACAGACCTTAACCACGATATCATCTTTTGGGATAATAAACTAAATCAACAATGCATTTCATTTGCAGGGATCATCACATATGAGACACTTCCAGGTACGCAAATGTCTCAAGCAAATATTGAGCCATGGCTCTAAATGAAACTCTCAGAGACAAAGAATTATCTTTTGTATTTTAAAGGTACATTTTGTCCTAATAAAAAAAAAAAAAAAAGAAGAAAATGTAATAGCCTTGGCTAGAATGGCTGAGTGGAAAATTTTATCCTGTTCAGGAGGCCAGCACAAAGTGACACTGGCTTCCTTACGACACTTAACATCCAGAGCCAAAGTTGGGAATATAATATTTCTTTGTCCAACTTTCATAATTTTTTGGTGATCCTCGTTGTCAGTATTGTGTCTAGCTTTGCTTATGGTGCTTGGTAGACATCTCCCTTGGAAAAGAGACCCTCAAATCAGCAGGGTACTTGAGACATATATTTTACATGTAAAAGCTTCAGCAACTTGTTGAATAGCAGGGAATGAGACCTGCTCTAGGAGCGCTGCCAAAGCCAGGCTTTAATGCCAAGGTGTAAAGGCCATCTTTGGGTCTGGATGAGTGACTGGTTCAAGTGTTCCCCTCTAGGCGGGTGTCACAACTTTCTGATTGTAACTCTTTTGGAAAGCCTGCTAAGGCCATTCATGCTGAACAGGAGATTACTCCAGATCCAGCACTGCCCACCCTGCCTGCAGCATCCTCCTCTGCAGCCATCACTGGAGCAAAGCCCCCAGCCCAGGTTTCTCTCTCTCTCTTTGCATTGATATTCACTCCTTTTGCTGCACAGTGACAAGCACAAATCATCTGCATTTTCAGGCTCTTCCTGGACTATTTAACCCAACCTTAACCTCTTAGAAGGCTGCTGCTCGTGCTCTGCCCATAATGCCAGCCTTTTATTTTCTTCTTTATTAGGCCTCCCTACCACTATTCTTTTCCAATGAACAAATGAACAAAAATGTTTTCTTCGGTGCAAGTTTTCTGCTCTCGGTTGTTGCCCACCTAAGTTTCAGGCCTAGCTCATACTTTCTGTTGCAGTCATATAAAGCCCAGCATTATAAAGCCCTCATAAGCCACATATGGTCCAACTGCATGGCTCCAGCAGTGGCACAACAGACACAACAAGCACTGGTTGCTTAATGGTGCCCTTAGCTCCTGCCACACTTGCTTCAGCTATCAGGGAGCACCCAGTTCTGTGCAGACATACTTTGTATTTCATAGCTAGCCAAAATAAACAGATAGATGAAATAAAAAATAAATAACCTGCATAAGTCTATGATTCAAAACTGCATAGCAGAAGATGCCTTTGAATCAAAGAGAAACAAGGAGGTCCAAGGGTGTTTTGGGGATGCTTAGAAGAGCTACTCTTGAAACAAGAGCCTGTTGAGGAAGGATGAATGTTCATATAATTACACTGTTAAGAACTGATGCAGAAAAGAACAATCCAGTGATGTGCTACCAAAAATTGCTGCCACTCTCCTGTGGTTCAATGGTCCCATGAGCACCAGTCCTATCCTACCACACCCCTGAATTCAGATTATAATACAGAAATTAATATAACTTGCAAATATTTAGTGAGACATTTTAATGGAAGAGATGGGTAGTTCTATTGTTCTTAAATTAGAAGCATAAAATATGGGAGTTTGGGGATGTAGTAATAAACCTCATGCTGAACTGTCCTACCAACATGTTTGTCAGTAGGTGCTGTAGCACTGTTGGAGCCCAAACAGTTGGACTGTATGTGGTTAATAAGGCGGTTTATAATGTTGGGCTTTATATGAATGCAAGTTTATTGCAAATCATTGCCAGCATGGGTTCAAATAGAGTCAATGTCAGCTGCTTTCTTCCTTTTCACAGGTTCTGCTCCTCTTTCAATAAGATATTTGGGAAAATATGCCACCTCTTATGACCTTTGAACCTGATGCCAAAGCTATCCCATCCTGGGCACAAATACAGCCACAGACTATATATACAACAAATGTCAGCTCCAGCCAGCGTCACCTCATCACCCACTTGACTGCAGCACGAGGCTCAGGGTTTTGCTGTGTTCATCCGTGCTTTGGGCCAAGTCCTCTCAATCACACCTTGTATTATTGGCCAAATCTTAATGGAGAAACAGCATGATTAGAAGTTCTCCTCCCCATGTAAATCTCTTCCTTAGCCCTGCTGGTTGTCCAAGTCACCAGGAGGACTTGGCCACACAGAAATGAATGCTGCAGAAGCACTTGGGAACTTGTTAAGCACATTTATCCTTATTAGTGCCTTGGCAGCCATAGGCTGGAAATCTTTTTCCCAAGATTCTCAAACTTACTCCCATCTCTTTTTAACCATGACTTTTCCCTACAATTCCAGTAACTCCATGGCATATGCCACTAAAAAGGTCCTGCAAAGCCCTATGCTCTGCGGTACTCCTAGCTTTAGAAATGTTTGTGTGTGTTTGAAGTCACTCAGTGCTTTGCCTGCACAGTGTAAACAAGCCAGAGCCAGGAACACAGGCCACAAATTCAGAAGTTTTACTTCCCCTTAGGAGAGATCCAGAGCTGAATTTTCAAATTTGGTGGACTTTTGGGTTAACATTGGGGTTTTCTGGTAGTTGACAACTACATTGCACATGCTACATGCAAGGTCCTCTCACATCCTTCCAGCATGCAGCATATTTTGTAAAAAAAAAAGGCCTTTAGTGAAGTGTGCCGCTTAATTCCACCTTAGTCCCACTCCAGCCTGGTTTGACTTGACATTGGGGTTGTGATCGGGTGGCTGGTGCACATCGGAGGGCTGGGGGAACTCAGAGAGGCACAAAGGCAGCATGATGATTACTGCCAGACAGTCTGCATCACAAAAGCCCAGGCCCTCAGCTTTCCCTTGGCAGATCTGTCTCATCACCTGCCTCTGACTTACCCTCTTATTGCAGTTCTTATTACACAATTCCTCTGGGTCAAAACCACTTAGTTTCATCCTCATTCTGGGCTTTCCACTTGTTTCTGCCCCTGTAAAATCTAGGTGACGTTGGAGCAGGTGCTGAAGCATTTGGCTGTGATAAGGTAGCACAGATATTCTCTGTGGTACACGCATGAAAATGCTCCTTTTGTAACATGGTGCTTCCAGCTGGTGGGCTCAGAGGGCAGCAAGTGGGTCCCAAGCCAATCTTTTGTTATTTCTGTGATGTATAAGGGTTATTTCTTTTCCTTTCTTTCCTCCTCATGCTCAATTCTATCTTTCCAAATCATCTGTCTGGCTTCTGGTCTTCAGTTCTGCTCCTTTTACTATTAGCATGTGTGCCTAGCTTTGTGTTGGCATCAGAGATTGCTCCTGCACAGGTTTAAGGATGTGTGTAGACATTTGGAGTTTTCACAGGTCTTAGCCCCAAGTTCTTCATGGGCACTGCCCAAATTGACACTTATGGTCTATGAGGAGCCCATTAGCTGCTGTGCTAACCCCCCACACTACTGCGGCAAAATCACCTGCCCCTTGGTGTCTGATAACCCTTAGGATGCTCCCTGAACTCAGCTTCTTTGTCTTTACATTTGTCCTTTTATGTCTGCTTATAATGCGGTGTTGTGTCTTCCTGCTGTTAAGGATCCTGCCAGCATAAGGAACACTATTTCTAGTTTCCGTTTTGACTTGGAGCAAATTGCAACCTCTTTATCTCTCCCATCCTTGCAGATGAGGATGCCCTATAAGACCCCATGCCTACGTGTGGTCCTACAGATTTGGCCCAACCAGAGCTTTCCTCCCTTTGCTTCACTGCACTTCCCTCACCCACATCAAACAGCTCTGAGATTGTTGCTTAGTTGGATTTCAATCCTGCTTCCTACCAAGGAAGAGGATACACAGAATTGGGTCTTAAGTATTTGCAACATACTTTGAAGGAGAAGGATTATATTAAACAATCTGTTTAACATAAGGAATATATTAAACAATCTGTGCATGACACCCACAAGGAGCAGACCATTGAAAATCTGCTAAGATTTCAGTGGGGAATGCAGCCTAAAAATCAATGAAACAGCATGTCTGGAAGGTGGATCTAGAAATAGCAAGTGTGGTAACTGTTGAGGGATATCACGTTCCTGGGTCTGGCTGGTAAGCAATGAGAGCACTCCAGGCATGGCCACCTACCCCTCTGGGGACAAGGGTGCTGCTGCTTCCCAGCACAGAGCCAGCCGTTGCACCCGCAATGCACAGGGATCTCCAGGGATGTGTGTTTGCCTGGGAGAGGCTTGGAGAGTGATGAGCAGGGCGAGAGATTGCTTGTGCCAGATTAACTTCATTTTCTTACATGGCATTCCTGTTTTGATAGGAAGGCAACTAGAGTGGGAACCGAAGGTGGTTGGGATTTCAACACCACCCGCTGGCTGAAGCGCTCCATAGAGCACAGGGCAAGCAAGGTGAAGGGTGTGAAAAAACATCTGCCTGGGGAATCTCCTTGGGCTCTTCTTTAGAAGGATAGATTTTGCTAAAACGAAAGAGGCCATTACAGTCCTTGTGAACATTTGATTTGGGCTGTAAAATGCTGCCTGCAGACTTCTGAAGTAAGTCACAAGTGGTCATTCGCAAGCAAGACTAATACATTTTGCTTTTCTGGTTATTGCTCCTTTCACATGTCCAATGACTGATTAACACGGACACGTTCAGTGGTGGAAACGTGCTGGTTTGGGCAAGTGGATCAGGCTGAGGCTCCTAATCTCTGCAACACCACCATTTTCCCCAGTTGAGAAATACCATGGACTAGTAATAGCAAGACTCCTTATTTTGGCTTCTGGAGCACACATTCTTTGGGCTGTCAATTCCTGCAGTATCTATTTTGAAGACGCAGCTCCTGGATCCATGTAACTAGTTTCCAGTCGCAGTTTTCTCTTACTTGCCACCCCCTCACCCCTGAAAGTTTCCAGTCTTCTCGTTGAGGGAGACAAGGAAGGAGAATTGAATCTTGGGGCAGAAAGCCGAGTGAGGATCCAAAGTGGACTGGCATTTGGGGACGTCCCTCCTCCCCGTGATTTTTAGCCCCTCCGTCATGTTTCCGACACTTGATGCAGCCACCGGGGTGCGGAGCAGCGGCGTGACAGCGGGCGTTGAGCGCTGCCAACACTGGCAGATTCCCGGTGCGGAGCGGGTGCCTTCTTACCTCCCCGCGTTTACACCGGCGCTCGCCGGGCCCGCGGCGCTGCTCATGTTTTCCACTGGGGGGGAGGACGAGAGAGGGGAGACGGGGCGGAGGAGGCAGAGGGGAGGGGGGAAAAGTTGCTTGAATTTGCGAGGGGCGAGAGCCGGCGGCGGCAGCAGCGCCGCCTCCTTCCACTGGCTGGGGGAGCTGCCAATCTGTGTTGTAATCCTGCAGGAATTTCTGCGGGGTTTAACTGGGAGCCGCGCCGCCGCCGCCGCGCACTTGGGGCGGAGGGCGGGAAGACGGCGGAGCCGGCAGCGCGCAGCCTGCAGC
>VYZX01031077.1:89699-122562 GCA_013401335.1 Brachypteracias leptosomus | reverse complement strand
AGGATGTTGGGTCAGTTGAGGAGGATTGGGTCAGAGAGCAGTTAAGCAAACTGAACATCCACAAGTCCATGGGCCCTGATGGGATGCACCTGTGAGTGCTGAGGGAGATGGTGGAGGTCATTAATCTTTGTCCATAATCTCCGAGAAGTCCTGTAGAATAGGAGAGGTGCCTGACGACTGGAATAAGGCCATTATCATCCCAGTCTTCAAAAAGGGCAAGAAGGAGGACCCAAGTAACTATAGGCGGGTCAGCCTCACCTCCATTCCTGAAAAGGTGATGGAATAGCTTGTTCTTGCCACCATCTCAAAGCATTTTGAGGAAATGAGGCTTATCATGAGTAGTCAACANGCCCCACCTGGAGTACTGTATCCAGTTCTGGGCACCCCAGTTCAGGAAAGACAGGGAGCTACTGGAGAGAGTCCAGCTCAGAGCCACTAAGATGATTAAGGGAGTGGAGCATCTCCCGTATGAGGAAAGGCTGAGAGAGCTGGGTCTCTTTAGCCTGGAGGAAAAGAGACTGAGGGGTGACCTCATTAATGTCTATAAATATGTAAAGGGCAAGTGTCGGGAGGATGGAGCCAGTCTCTTCTCAGTGACATCCAGTGATAGGACAAGGGGCAATGGGTACAAGCTGGAGCATAGGAGGTTTTGGGTAAACATAAGGAAAAACTTTCACAGTGAGGGTGACAGAGCACTGGAACAAGTGGCCAAAAAGGTTGTGGAGTCTCCTTCTCTGGAGACATTCAAAACCCACCTGGACATGTTCCTGTGTGACCTGATCTAGGTGATCCTGCTCTAGCAGGGGGGTTGGACTAGATGATCTTTTGAGGTCCCTTCCAACACCTATAATGTTCTGCGATTCCTAAACTCTTTCTTTGGTTGTTCAGACTTTTCCTGGATGGTTTAATTTTCAGCTTTAAAAAGCTAATGTTTTTCAGAGTGCTAGATATAATAAGCCACCAGAGTTATGTATGAATATTTATGCATGTCAAATCCAATTAAGTAATTAATTGCATATGTAAGATTTTAGTCGTGTTTCATATATTATGTTGAAAGATGGCTTTCACAGTCATGTCAGGTTGAAACAAAGAATATATAAAACAGAGTTCATTATTCTCTAGTGAGATTTTTTTAATCAGTTTAATTTATAAGGCTTAATTGGAACTAATCTTAATTATCAAGTACAAGTAAGAGGTGATTAGTGCTCTATAATTATTGTTTTGTTCTCAGTTATTACTAGAAATATTTATTTTTAGAAGATAACTTCTTATTCCCTATATTTTGGTGTTCTAGGTCTACAAGTATGGGATTTTCAAGCAAAGCCCAAATTTAAGGAGAGAAAAGGCTATACACATGTTGTTGAAATCAGTACAATTATCTTAAATTTTTCACATCATACCTTTTTTAAGTCATGTAATAAATTTTTTTTTAAAACATCCATATACTTTGTAATGAAGATTTCCAAAAGGGACCACAGATTTTGTTGTCACATTTTAACTATCTGAAAACTCCTTGTTTCTGTATTCAGTGGTATTTAGGCTTTTGTAGTGGAAGTATGCATGTGACCTACATTGACCTTCAGAAAATCTCAATATGGGCCTGTCTGCACCTTCATAGCATGAAAAATATGTTAGGAGCCCAGGAACTGAAGTACAAAACTGTCAAAGACCTAAGGTATTCGTAGTAGAATTTCATGGATTAGCAGGTTTTTCTGCAAAATGGTTTTGTCAGAGTAAGAGAAAAATATTAACAAGAATTCCTCATTCTTGCCTGGCAGTTCACCCACCGCATTACAGAGTTCATTGCAAACCAATGGGCAGAAGGTGTGGTGGGGTTAATTTATGCAGCAGTTAAGTTTTCCTAAACTTGTTGGTTTTGAATCACAGCTTTGTAGTGATGTTTCATTGAAGTACCACTTCCCATTTCTTCAGTGTGATATTTGTACAGAAGTTCAGTTACTTTGAAATACATTATGGGTACATTTGGATATCTAATGTCATTCCTTTTTTTTTTATATCAGGCCAAATAAGTAACACAGAATCAGAGTTGAAGAAACTTGCGGAAGAAAATCCAGACCTTCGAGATGCCTATGTAGCAAAACAGAAGCGCCTTAAAGTAAGAAAACTCCTTGTATTTCTCCCCTTTATTATGAGCTTGCTAATGTCAGATGTTTTCTGTCATGATGTAAACGTTTGTTTCACCTGTCATTATCAGTAATGTCATGCAGTGCTTTAAACCTACAAGGCATGAAGCAATCTGTCCCCCAGATCAGCTACACACTTCAAGTGTGTGCTGAAGTACTGGACTGATCCCACTGACTTCAAAGGTAAGTATCCATCAGTGCTGGTGTTGGGCTGTTGAACACCCTGCAGGGTGAGGCAAAGCTCATTATCTAGCAACTCTAATGTTTTTTGACTGTTATCTGAGTTGTCACCAGTATCCAAATAGTATCCAGCTGAGTATGTGGACAAAATAATGACATTTTATGAGTAAGCACTATAGTATCTAAGTAAAAGTTTCTCTGATAAAAGTATAAACTCTGTACAATGATTAAAACACTAACCTGTATCTATATTTAGTCTAAACTGCTGGATCATGATAATATAAAATACCTAAAGAAAATACTGGATGAACTAGAAAAAGTTTTGGATCAGGTTGAGACTGAATTGCAGCGGCGAAATGAGGAAACACCAGGTAAGGAGTTATTCTTGCTAAATCCTGTTGATGCTTATTATTCAGAGACTGAATAAATTGGTTGACAGCGCTGTTGCAGGACTGATTTTAGTGTATCCAATTTGAATCTTTTAACATATACTGATTTAACTTCACAGAAAGAGTCAATACTGTTTTAAATCCTAGTTTGAGTTACTACTGCTGTCAGTGAGTAGAAGAGAGTGCTTGATAACATTTTTAGCATAGTAAGTATAATTAGCTGCACAATTTTGCAGTGTTTTATAAACAAAACAAGGAAAACCTTAACTACAGAATGTTATTCTTGATGTTGTAGTTGAAGGCCTCAGTTCACTATAATGATTGTGACTTTAATGTTTAACATAGGTTTATTAAGATGTTGTTTAAATATTGTGCTGATATTAGTGGTATTTGCAGAATTAGCAATCTGAATAAGTCCTCTAACCATTAAGCAAGTCCCCCCCCCCTCATCCTCTTGAAAAACAGTAGTGTTTACAGGCTGTCCACTCAAATGAAAGTTGAATTTTGTTTAAATGGGATTAGTCTTCTGCTTATTCAAAGTCTGGTCCAGCTCGTAGGAATCCTTCCTCTGACTTGTCTGGGAGCTGCCTGAAGCATCTGTTGATCTGCTCAGATTAATAGCTCTTTGCATTTGGGTCTATAAATAGCTGTTGTAATAATTATCTGTTACTATCAAGACAGTCCATTTGAACCAGGAATTGAAAATATAGGTAAAATTTTCTACTGACTCAACAGCAAAAGAGTCACAGAAAATGTTTTAACTCACAAAGAATGGTAGGATTTTGATCAGCAAGCTAAGCCTGTCACCATTTCCAGCAGCCCCTTTGCTTTCTTTGCTGAAGAGCCTTGCCAAGGAGTCAACTGATACAATATTGAGGAACTTAAGAAAACAAACAGGATCACAGGCTTTAGTGAAATATACGGCTAGTACATGCCTCTTGGAATTTTGTCTGAGGTATTCACATTTTTGGGGTTGTGAATAATGCTTCTGCCAGGTCCTGGTCAACCTCTGAGCTTCTGCTTCTCTTGCTACAGCTCAAATCCCTCATTTTCTTACTGCTGCTGCCACCGTAGACATCTTTCACACAAGTTAGCATCTTTGGTCTTTCCTTCCATCATCTTACTTATCTAATCCATTGGATCCCCAGGTATCCTTTCAGCAATATAGGATACACTCATTCTCTGCAGAGGCCTACATAACTGGTCAAAATGGACTTGTACCAGTAGTGTGCCAAATTGTTGCTTTCCTCTGGTGGCAAATGTGTTGAAATGGACATGCAGAATTTCTCTGTTTTCACAGAGGTGTTGCTGAATGTTCATGCCAGTGGTTTTGTGTGTCTGCTGTGTTGGAAGAACTGCAAAAGGTTGCAAATCAGGAGGGAACGGCATAGTCCTGTTTGAGATCTAGGCTAGAGCAGAGTACTCATGCTGGCAGCTGTTAACTACCAGATTTCATATCCTGGGTTTCAGAAGCTCTTGGTGTAGTCAGTACAGGTAAGCCCTTTCAGGTGGTGGTAGTTCAGATCGCTGAAGTTAGAAGTGTGGTGCTGCCTGGCAGTGTCTGCCCTAGCCATCCCAGGGAGATTCACCCCTTTCCTTTGGAGAGGGATCCTGAGGTCTCCATCTGTGCTCCTGACTAGTGGTGGTCAGTGTGAATACCTATTGCTTCTCAAGCTTCTCAGTGTAAAAACCCCATGGTTTGAGGTCTAGGAGGCACAAAGGAAGAATGGGATGTATTCTCACTGAGCTGGTGTGTTTGGTGCAGGTCAGTCATCCATTTTTTTTTTGCAAGCTGGAAGTCTCCAGCAAATTAGTAGTTCTTGAGTGAATGCCATAGACCTGAGTGACACAGTCAAGATGGTAAGTTCTTCTGACAAGTGGTAGATTTTCAGTAAAAGCTAAACTGCCTTCCTCCTTTCCACTCCTGTTTAATTTAATCCAGATTTGAGAAATGCGGTTGAGGAAGATAAGTGTTCACTGTGGGGTTTAATTTATGAACTTGAAATGTGGTTTGTTTTTCCTCAACAAATGTGGGCTGGGCTGCTAAGCCTAAGACTTTACAATATTGAATGAAGAAAGGACAGGGATTAGTAAAATGTTCATTGGTTAAAGTTGTATCTTTGCTGAAGTGTTGGTGGTATTATTAGACAGCATTTTGAAATAGCACTAAACTAAATGTTAGCCCATAGAGGTTTCTACATGTGCTTGTATTCCATTAGCTCTTAATTCTTTTACGTTTTATCTCTACTTAGAAGATGAAAATCATCCTTGGCTCTGTGGTGATTTCTTCAGTCTGGCAGATGTGTCACTTGCTGTCACATTACACCGCCTGAAGTTTCTGGGATTAGCAAGAAGAAACTGGGGAAATGGAAAGCGGCCTAACTTGGAAGCCTATTACGAGCGTGTTCTGAAGAGAAAAACATTTTACAAAGTTTTAGGACATGTCAACAATATATTAATTTCGGCCGTCCTGCCAACAGCGTTCCGCGTGGCCAAGAAGAGGGCTCCCAGGGTTCTGGGCACTACCCTGCTGGTGAGCGTGCTGGCGGGAGCGAGTTACCTTGCTTTCGTGTGTCTTCGGAAGAGGTTTGCCAATGTGATATTATCAATTAGAAGCAGGCAAAATTATTTTTAGACCTGTCTGTCCCTGGCTATCAGTGGAGGGCATCTCTACCCCCCAGGAAAATATCTCAAATAAAATACATAAGTAGAAGAATGATTATCTCTCTGAATTAGAACATTGTCACACAGTAATTATCTCCTGATGTTGTATAATTGGATTGGCAATGCCGAGATGTTTGTGGAAAATGTATGTTAGGGGGACAACAAAAGAAAGAAGAGACTTTCTTTCAGACAAGGACCTATAAGGGCTGTGACAGTGCTTTGTTAAAGTAATTATTGTCTCCTTTACCCAGCAGCTGACCTAATTAAAATGCTTTTATTTGATAGACATGCAGCAATGTGACAGCTCTTCACTGTGGGTGAAATGCATTACTCTGCAGAAACCAGCATACTGAAAATAGTGCTTTAAATGCTCAGAGTAGCATTTGAGTGGAATATAGGCACTGTGCCTGTTGTGTATGGGAGTGACTATCTGTGTACCTATTAATGTCTATTGATTTGCAGCTGGACCTTTAGGAATGTATTAAAAAGTGGTCTTGCCGTGCCACTTCTGTCACTCTTATGTTCATGCAGTAGTATAGGAAGAGACCTGAAACACATATGAACATCAGTGATTTGTGGGCCACATGAGTGAAATACTCCAGAGGCATCAGTGGTCAACAGATGCTAGACTTCTGCTGAAATACAAATGGGAGTGAAAAACCTGGTGGTTGTCTTTTGAAATCCTTTTGGGTAGATTTTGACCCAGCCAGGTGCTCAGCTCAGTTGCAAGCCCTGGATGGGTTAAACCAAACTATCTCAGTGCACATTTCCTGCTTTCACTCTATCAGCTACTTCTGTCTTTTGCTCTTGGGGTAGCTTGACACAGTTTTCTCCATATTAGTGTCTCTCTTGTTTCCACTCAGCACTGGCTATTTTTGGCACACTATCTGGATATGTTAGCAATTACATGTGCCTCTATGAAATGTTTGCCCACAATGTGCCGCAGCCAATGAGAAAATATATACGCAACGATGCATTTTATAAAAGTAATCTGAAATAGTTCACTATCTTTTAATCTGGTTAGGTAGCCTAGATTGAAGGTGAAACTCTAATTTAGCAAGCTGTTTACCTAGGGAGAGGTATCACATTGGTGGCATGTGAGAAATACAGGTCAGTTTGGAAGCAGGTGATTTAACTGCAGATTTTTTGCAAAGTTGCATTCTTGTAGCTTGTAGGAAACGTATGAAAAACCGCTTTGATTACTTCCCACTACACATCAGGTGCTGAGAGTTTTCTTGGGTTTGAACTGAACTGTTTCAAAGAGAAGTACACATTTACCTGAAGGTAGACTTTTAACCATTTTGCAGTGAGAAAGCAATTGGGAAAGCGTGAAAATTCTCATGACAGTTTAGTAAGTTTTTTGTATTCTTGATGAATGTCTGAAAACCTCAGAATTTTGTTTACAAGCTGTAGATAACTGCAACAAGCAAAACATGGCTTTAAATGTTTGCCTATCAACAACCAGTGCAATCAGACCCAAGTACATTTTAGATGCAGTGGTGGTGGCTGTGATCTCTGGACAATTGCTTTCAGCACCAAGAAGGCTGACTCTCAAGTTTGGTGGAGAGAGCTGAGGCAGTTTTTGTCTTGGAAGTCTCACCGTGTAGCAGTTATCAAAATGGGTAGAATTGTTGAATCATACAACGCTTTGGGTTGGAAGGGACCTTAAAGATCATCTCATTCCAATCCCTCTACCATGGACAGGGACACCTTACACTAGCTCAAAGCCCCATCCAACCTGGCCTTGAATAATTTAATATTGTGCTAGTTGTCTAGCAAAAGAAGACCTAAATCTCATTGCTCTTTTCCAGTAATAAGAAACATCTTATCTAGGAAACAAGGCTTTTTTTATTAGTCAAAAAGACAGTTTCATTTTATTTCACGACCCAGTTGTTCTCAAAAACTTGTTGAATTAAAAGTGCTCTATTTAGAAAAGCTTTATTATCTCTCGAGTAGGTTTAATCCAACAATACTATTAATGTGCTGGCAGCTTTAACTGAGTTTGTTGTTTGTATATTGCAGTTCATTTGCATTTACTTGTAACCCATAAATTCCACTAAGTTAATAAACACAGAGCAAGGCCTGTAACTTAATGCTTCCCTCGTATTTATTTCTGACAGGCCATCTGTAAAATATAATCTCATACAGTCATGGTAAATTTCAGTGTATATGATATAACTTTCTTTAGAAATAATTTATATTTTACTTTTTCCTTCCTCTTTTTTCTTAATGTGTTGTAGATAAGAGCACTTATATTCCCAGAGACACGTCAATTTAGTTCACGCTAGCAGCCCTGTGTGGTGTGTGATACAGACTAATAATAGGTGAAGAAGTTTTACTTCTCTCTAAGCCTTAATGATCTCTGCAGTTCAGCTAGCACTTTTTGCCTGCCAGGAGCTGCAGGTACTGTTGGAAATTGACCACCAGATGTCAGTGGTCCTCCAGGGCTACACTTCGGCATGTCTCTGAGATGTGCATGCTTTCACCAACAAAATGTGATGTCAGCACCAGATGGATGTGAGCGTCCTCATCAGACTAGCAGTCTCTCAAGAGCCCTTGAAGAACTGCTTTGGTCTGCTACAGATTGATTCTCTAATACATGTCGTTTATACTTGTGTGTAGTTTCTACACTGGATAAACGAGAGCAAAGTTGAAATAATACTTCACATTAAAATGAATGTCACTGAACAGCAATTAAACTGGTCAACTGCAGGAATGAACATGGATAAAATTTACTACAGAAAAGTTTGGATTCCTGATTTACTTCTTGTCTGTTAGTTCAGCTATTTGATAGCCTTCTTATTTTCTCTGCCCGGAAGTACTCTGTGCCATTGATACAGGTGGCAGCAAAAGGCTTATCCATGATTAAATTCCTCAAAATAGGATGAGATTTAGAAAGACATATGGTCTATATGGCTCTTTGCACAAGATAGCTCTTACGTGGTGCTCGTAAAGTTTCTTTTCAGCCTGGCTTATTTTCTTTGCTGTAGTACCTCTGGATACTATTTGGGTTGGGAACACAAGCAATCTTCTGGTTTTCATTTCCTCTTTGCTCTCATATCATGCATCAGTTGTATTTCATATAATATCTTTGTATGTGGGGCCTGCCCAATAAACATTGATTTTAAGACCACTTTCTAGACTGGTTTATGTCTTCTGTGTCAGTGAAACAAAGCACATTTGAGGATCACACAGTATTGCTGTAAGGAATCTGATGTGGAGCAAGGAGAGAAGCCTCTGGTATTTCAGTTTAGACAGTGTTCAGCAGATTTTCTTGCATCTATCTGGAAACAACAATTACAATGATAGTTTTCTTTAGTTGTCTGTGTGAGCTGTGTATACGTGAGACTTGGCAGAAACAATTTAATAATGTGAAAAAGCAATTTAAAAAAGGAGTACAAGCAGATTTTGTGTTTTCAATTGGTTCGAAAAAGCTTCCCTTCTCAGTGTGACCCTGTTTCTTGGTTTAAATTGCCAAGCTGCAGAAGCTGGGACTCCTTTCTGTAAGGTGCATGACAAACACAAACTGTGTCCACATTGATATTGTCATTAATGAGACCAAACAGTGTGTCCTGACCAGTGTTATTCTGCCCATAAGACTTTTTTATTTTCCATCTTGAACTGTAACAGTCTGCATTGGACCTTCTTTTAAGCAGAGGAAGAGACAACACTGCTTCGGGCTCACATGCATTTCCTCTAAGTATTTCTAAAGTCAGCAAAGCTGCTAGGATCTGGTAGACAGCCAGGAGGGCTTGAGTTTCAGGAGATTAAAACACCTAGGGCCTATGGGCCAACTTTGAGGTGGTCTTGATGTTAGCATTGATCAGAAGTATACAGAGACCTTGCTGCAAGAAGCTTATGTCTGAACAGACAAGCGGCGCAGGAGTGAATCAGAAGGTAAGAATGACAAGTGTAAATACCTTGTGCAGATTCATAGAGCCATAGATCTACTTTTGCATATCATATTTTTAAAGGTATTTTTAAAATTTAAGTCTTAATTTTATGAGAGCAAGGAGCTACTAAGGCTTAGAAAGCAGATTGGCTTGCCCTAATTCGTGAGGTTTAGAACAGTAGACAGAAACTAAGTGAAAAGTAGTGGATCTAGCTAACTGCAGCACACTGCTCTGCGATAAGGCTTATGATGGATCATTCTTTACAGAGGCCTCCTTATTAAGTTTATCTCTCTGTTTAGCTGATTTTAGACAAAGAGGTATAAGGTTGTTCTTAAGCAATTTATAAGATGTGCTAAGGGAGTCAAAAGCATGTAGAAAAATCCCAAACAAAATATGTTGGGGTTTTTTCCACCCCTTCCTTTAAAAAAAATTTCAGCTTTGGTACAGTACCAAGTCAAAAAGTCAGGCACTCAAAACTCAGGAAGTTCCAGAAGCCGAGAGTTCTTACAATACTGTTAACCCATACAGTACTTCAGTAGCATTTTTATTTCTGTTTTTCTTTCCAAGTTACAACCATGGTGCTTTATTTTATGTGAAGTTAAAAATAATGCACCATAAAATAGTTAAGTTGTGGATAAGCTTAGTCTTGTGGGAACAATCTGTTGGAATTTGCAGAGTTGAAGTCCTGGCTATTTCCATCTTGGCTTTACATCAGCATTTATTTTTACTACAGTTTAAAATACTCATAAAGAATTGTATAAAAGTGTATTGTGTAGGCTAATATGTAGTAGCATAAATCAATATTAATCTACTTCACATATACTATATAATATCCCTATTTATCCCTTCCATATTTTTTCTGCTAAAACAGGCTGATTGACAATTGTGTGTGTTACTGTGTTATTTATATTTATAAAATCCAGCTCTAAAGCTAAAATGATGAAAATTTGGTTGATTTCTTTGAAATTAATGCAACAAGAATCATCCTTTATGGTTCAAATCCAATGCTTTATTATGTGTAACTTTTGAGATCCTTCACAGGACTGAAGATATTGTCTAAATCCCTCTGTGAGGACAGGTATTGGCCCCACCAGCATCCTGAAAGGGAGTGAAGGAGAGGTTCTGCACATACCTGTCCATGGCTAAAGAAACCAAGAGAATGAGCTTCTTTAAAGGAAATTGCTTTTCAATCAGAACTGGAGAGCACATGGAGAGGATCAAGTCAGATTGCTTGTGTCACTGGCATATTTTTATTTGGGGATGTGGTCCCTGTCACTGTTTCTACATGAAACATCATCAGCTGCTCTCTTCTTACGCACTTTGATAGCATTATAGTACTATTTGATAGCACTGGATTCAGTATCATGGATGCAGGGACTTGAGAATATTCATTAATGTGTTTGGTTCTCCTTGTTAGCTGATCATCCAGATCAGAAGCTGAATACTACTTCATGTAGACCGGACAAAAAGTTTTACCTGTTGAGAAACAATTGCCATCCTGAAATTTGTTCATTTGGGGCTTGTTTCAGAAAGGTTACCTAACTTCAAGTGTTTAAGCAGCGGGTGCATGTGTTTCCTTATGCAGCAAAAAATAGAGCGTTCATGGGGCCAGACAAGGTGTGAGGAGACCACTGGTTCTGTCACCTGCTGGCTGAGGCATTCACCTTACAGAAAGTGAGGTCCTTCTTCCCAGCTTTGTATTGAAGTTGGTAAAACTCAGAAGTAGAGAGAATTTGCAGAGTCAGGCTTCCTCTATCAGCACAAAGTATCAGTCTTTGCAGAAATCGGAGACATTTCCTTTGACAAAAGGTAGTCTGAACATAGAGGGCGAAGACTGATAGCCACTCAACAACTTTATGGAGAGCAGGGCCTGCCACACATCCTCCTCTGCCAACTCTGTTTAAAAGCCGGCAGTTAGCAAATGCTGACCTCTTGGAAAGAATGTATTTAGATACATATCACAGATTTGGTGAAAGGGAGCAAATTCCAGGCTCTGGAGTGCAAATGAAGCAGAGTAGAAAGTGTCCAGAGAAGCTCCATCACCATTTCTTCTGGCCCAGCTCTGTGTGGCTCTTCTGTGGGTGGAGAGAGACTTTTGGATTGCCTCTTCATATTTGTTCTATCTCACTTCAAATATTTAACTTAAAACAGTGGAGGGAAACACTATGAAGGAGTATCTGTCTCTGTTGACTGCACGGTGAAGCCAGCTTCCTGATACATATGTTTAAGTTGGACTACTCTTCATAAAGATAATGTGAAAGCATATGCTTTGAACTGAATAACTCTCCCCAAACAATTTTCAGTTGCTAACGAAGAGCCAGATTCAGATCTGGTATGAGTCATTGTTACAAAAAAATCGGTGATGCTTCTACTTACATCAGATCTGAATTTGATTTTGAAGTTGTTATGCCATGAATCATATTTTAAGACTTTGCCTTAAAAAGTTTTAATAAACCTATTTGTTACAGAGAAAATGAAAGCTACACAATACCTTTCTGAAACAAAAGATATATGCAGAGCTTAAGCTTTTAAAAGCTGTTTAAGCTTTTAATATGGACAGCATGTACAGAATCAAAAATTTTGGAATATGGAGTTATTTTTGGAATAAAGAATTCTTTTAAAACAAGTCCAAGAATGTATGTTTAGGACTGATTCCAGAGCAACATAATAAATTTTTTATTCTTTGGATTTGAAAGAGAACCAAAAAGCTATAACTGACTACATTTTTCTGTTGTTAACAGCAAATTGTGACTGTGATACAAGGAAGCTCCAGCAAAAAAAGAGTTAAGTTTTCTCTTTTATTTGTGTATAGGTATATATATTTTTTTTTAAAAAAAGTGAAAATAACTGCCTAGTTAATTTTCTTATCATACTGGATAAGAGTTCTGCCTATTTTTTCATGTTATAAGAAATTATCAGGATCCTTTTGTGCAAAGGGAAAGATGCAAGTATTCCCAAAATGGCTGGCAGAACAGCAGTATCAGCTGAGACTATGGTTCCACGTCTGTAGTAGCACACAAAGGTGGAAGTCCATCAGCAACTGAAAGAAGTTAAATTGCAATCTGCCAGCCTTGTATGCCATGTGGGAGGAGAAGCAAACCGAGCTTCGAACCCAACACGAGATGTGGCAGAAATCCAAGAAGTCAGAAATCCCTCAAGCTGGTTGCACAGCTAGGTGCCTGACGAGTCCCTAATATCTCTATCTAATTTGGAATGAGAAGATTACCTGGGTGTTTACACAGGCTGCATTGCCAGTGGCTGTATCCATTGTCAGTCCAGGGAAGCTTTAGCGAAGGCCTACATATGGACACCCAAAATCAGGAAAAAGTTTCTATCTTGGGCTTATATTTGTGTGGAGAATTGTTTGAAGATATATTTATGAGGAAAAGCATATTTGTATTGCCTTTAAAGACACAGGAAGAAAAAAGGATGCTCATTATTTTAAAGCCGGTGTTGTAAGCTTATGTTTAAAATTTTCAAGGCAGCCCAAAGACAGCCTCTGCAGAGCAGGTGCACTGGAGACAAGATGCTAGTCAGATCAATCATGAAGTTTCCTTCATGCAATTTAAGTAAAGAGGGAGGTTATTGTTATTTAAACACTGGAAATCTCTCTTTTCAAACTGTTTTGGAAGATGGGAGGCCTTTCCTTGGTCTTCCAAACTGTGAAAGGTCTTTTGTTTCTTACAGAAGATTATGTTGCATAAAAGAAACACCAAGAAAGCTTTCTTTGGACAGACAGTAAAAAAGAAGCAAAACTCTTACCTTAGGAAGAATTAGTTCTGAACTACAGGCTTTAGCTCAACACTTCACACTGACACACTTCAGCACCATTATGATATGGGAGAGTAAAGGGATGGGGAATATAGTAATGGAGACTCGGGAGGAGGACCTGAAATGGTGTGTTACATTAGCAGGCTGATAACCCCAAGGTTTATGCTTTGATTGGTTTTGTTTTTTCTTTTTTAGCAAAGAACAAATCGACACATGATGGAATGCTACACTGCAGTGTGTGCAATACTGTCACGAAGGAGATGCAATCACAGGATGTAATCTGTTGATGAATGGTAGATACTTGGCTTATTTTGTGTGAGCACCTCTTTATTGGGGGTTCAACACGTAAAGAAACAAGCATTATTATCCCATGGTTCATTAACTCATTCAATAATTATTCTGTTTAATGAGATACTCTGTATTTAAACCACATTTTAAAACATTATTTCAAGACAGCAGTAAGTAATTTCTCTGCTTACCTCCATTGATGATTTATTAGGTATTAACAAATTTTATGTTTTTGCATGTATTATAATTAATCCCACCACAGGACCTTACCTCAAAAGTAGTTTTGTTCTGCTACACTGCAGTCCTTCATCTCATGTTTGTTTGTATAGGATGGGTTCTAATCTGGGCTGTTTGCCATATAACCTGCAGTTCCCCAGGCTCCTGCTGGCTGTGAGCACTTTGTGTATGTTGCATCTTGTTGACTTTCAGTCACAGAATTGGATTTTGGAGCAGGAGGCTGACATTGTCTAATGTTTCTGTGTCATGATTATATGTTGTACTTCTACAGTTCTAGGTGTTTGGACACCTGAAGATGCTTAACAAAAGTAAATGAGATCTATTCACTAACACAATAATACTGTTATATTACAATAGCGTTACATTAATAACTAGTGTCACAAATGGGTTAAACATACCCAGAATGCTTTCTTATTTTAACAATTTTACCAGAGCTGATGGAGTCCCAACTTTGATTGTGGGAATAGGGAAACTGGGAGAGGGTTGGTGTCCCTTTAAGACAAAAATAGGGGACAAACCCCTAGGCAGACATCTATTTTTTCATGAAAAATTATTGATTTTAATGTTGCCCATTATATCAGTGCTGCCACAAATTGTATTTACAATGCATTGTGTGAGGACATTTGGAAGCTGCACATACTGACTGGCTGCCAAAGCAGTTTAGTTTAAAGGAATTGCTTGCTGAGCTTAAGGAAGCAAGGGATTTATCAAGCTTTATACGCTCTGAAGCAAGGTTCTTGGCAATAATAACTGCTAGGCATTAGCTGTAATTGACATGACAGATACTTTTGGTATTTCCTATTATTCCATGAGGAAAATACATGTGTATTTTTAACTTTACCTTTCTTCAACACTCTGCGCTCTACTTCTATCACTTATAAATATAACTGAAAGTTTCATGCAGTAACCTGCAAAGGAGAATGCCAATTCTCCAGACCTTAAATTACAGAGATCCATTTAATACCATGACTACTTCATCTATAACATAATCAACTTCTTGTGACAGCCTGTGAGAATATGCCAATCTAATTCTCAAAGCTGCTGAGAATTTACAGCTCTCATCTAACACAGTAAAACCGTGGGCAGTTAGGACCTCTGAAATCAGGCCTACAGTTGATGTCCATATTTTTACATATAATGCAGTTCATGTGGGAAAACATGCCCAGGTAAACTAGAAATAAGTCCTTTTTACATGTAAAATTTCTTAAATTGATTGAATATGATGGACATATCTGAGAGAGGATGGTGATAAATCTGATGGTTCAGCAATTTATCCAAAAGCAGAAACTTCACTTTACCAAAGTTTGTGGAAACTTTTCTTTCTTTTCTTCTAAATACTAGATTGAACCTTTGACAGGTAATTCACTGGGTACCAATCATAAATCCCTCATTCACTGAACTTACTCATGGAAGTTGCCTGATTAGGTTCAATCAGCTGTCTGAAGAAGTATTTTAAAATACTTGGTAATAGTTTTTCAATCTGGCTGCCATTGTTCCAGAACATCACCAGGTGGAAAGCTCAACAGAATTGCAAGTGCTTTTTTCTGTAGTTTGTGCATTAAGACTTTTCATTTCTGTGCTTGCAAAGAAATATTGAACACAGGATAGATTTTTAAAGAGAGCTAGTTAGCTGTTCGGGAACATGAATTGCCCCATTCCTCAAGCTGGAGAAAAGGACAAGAAGTACCTACAGGTATTATTTTGGCAATTGTCTTATTCTTTTCTGTGCTACATGGAAGACAGCTAGATTTCGTATGAGTGCAAATGGTGGAATTTTCCTTTCTAGCCCAGTCATGCCAAATGCTTACAGGGGTTTACATGTCTACACTTGAACTTTTGCTGATGAAGTGTAGCCACTGTGCTTCATCAAAAGGAGCTCAGTACAAGTACATGGTTTGTGGTCAGCTGTGTTTGGATAAGACATTTGCATAATTTTCTCAAGTGGCAATGACTCCACACTGTCAGCTTAAGTAACTTTAAGAAAACATTAGATAGTTTCCCAAATGGTAGCACCTCTGTTTGAATATGAACCTTAATGGCCATGTTTAAAACAGGGAATTTTTATATCTGATAAATTATTTTTCCTTTAGTCTCTTGAGTCTGTCTAATATGGTGTATATAAGGAAGATGAGGAGGCATGATTTCTGAAAATCTCTTCTCCAGACCTGTAACAGGAGCAGCACAACAGAGAATGATGAATGGTTTCTGCTTCATATTTCAGCTAACACTATCTTTTGATAACCTTTGACATAATTAATAAGAGCAAGAGGCATTTTTTTCTGTGTATTAGTCCTATATCCTTAAGGTATTAATTAACACTGGTAGTAATTTGGCCTTATTTGTATGCTTCCTTGTATTTTCAGGATACTAGAGAGCTTTTTATTTGCTTAGAGAGATCTTGATACATTTTTTTTCTTCTTTCTCATTGTAATAGCTGATATCTTTAGCATAGACTGTTTAAGAAACCGTCAGCTTTTTTGAACTCCTCTTTTTCCTGTGTTCATTTCCAATGAAAATATAAAATTTACAATTAAGGTACTGTAATGTGCTTCCTTAAATTCCCATCTTTGTGCTTTGCCTCCCTCTTTTCCTAAGAAACATAAACCTTCATTGTTGTTGTTCAGCCTGACTGAAATTGGTAATTCAAGCTCACCATGGAATGGTTGATTATAACTAAGTGTAGAACAACATCGTATTAGCTGCTTTCTTCGCTTTCAAGAATAAAAAATGCATCTAATAACTTGCCTAAATTTGTTCTGCTTTGTCCTCAGGTATCTGAGAAGGCTCCTCTCAGCTTTGTGTCACATCTGATTTACAAAAAGCCTAGTCATTTTGTTCTTCTGGATTTTCAGATCTATAAAGAGACCCTTAGTTTAGGGGTACTGCTTTCTCTGCTTATTATTACCACAAGAATTCCCACAAGTCTGATTCCCTTCTTCACTTAAGACAAAGTTAAAACTGGATACAATTAAGACAGGTTTGTCACTAACAAGGCACCATTTTATAAAGTTTTTGGCTGCTTTTCCATTTTTTTAACTTACATTTTATGTCTGCCCTGAAACTTCTCTATTTCTCCCTCCTTTCCACAAGTCTTTGAACCAGTGCCTTTCAAATCTCCATGTCAAGGTCATCCCTAAATCCTCATTTGGATGTGGAGATCAAAGATCAAAGGGCTTAAGGATAGAGCCTCCTAGTTCATACTCAGAGCAATCCTGCCCCTTTTCACATGTCATGCTTTAAATTGTAAACTATTCCCATGGAAAAAAACCATTTCCTTCATCATGTAAAATCATACCTTCCCCTCCTACAAGACACCTTTTCTGTTTGTCAAACTTCTCTGTCCATTTAAGTCTTAAGTTTGGCTTTTTGCCCCCCTCATCATCTGTTGTAAAGCTAGACCAGAACCTCAGTTCTCTGATAGTTAAAATTTTGTATCTAAGCTTATTTCCAGCTCTCAGAGCACAGTCACACCCAATTGTCCTTGAACCAGTAATGTCATTACAGATTAAACAGGTTTTCTTTCTTCCTGGTGTATATCCCCATAACGTATCTATGTGCAAAAATCAGTCTATAAAAAGAGAATGACCAAATAGTTGAGTGAAACTATTAAACTGGTATATCTTAACAGAAGGAGAAAAGAAAATTTCCACAGGATGCGCTACCCCATAAATATGTTCCCCAAAGGTAAGATTATAAGCAAATATCAGTACTTGGAAACCTTACTTTCAAAGTATAGTTGCTAACTAAAAGTCTATTACACAGAAGAACACAACAAGTGAGAGGAGCATTCAGTGCAAAACCAGCATTTTCAGCAACATGGTAATAAAGTTAAAATGCTTGCAAAAAAACCCCAATAGAAATAAAAATAAAACCAACATACAAACCCCTTAAAAACCCTTTTGGAAAATCAGTTCAGTTCAAATGAATTCTGTTAGTAATGATAAATAAATAGTGATTTCATGATACTGTTTATTTACTGTCATTGAGATTTTATCTTGGAGCAAAATATGTAAACAAATACACAACTCCAACAGTTTTGGAATTAAATACAGGACTGGTATTAAAACTATAATTCCTGTCGATACAGAGTATAAACCAGCCAGAAACTTAAATTAAGGTTGAATCACAAGCTGTCTGTACTGCTCTAAACAACAGCCTTGCTGTATGCAGAAACCCAGTCACAAAAGATTACTCCTTGTTCAATGCTGATTTTCATTAGAAAAATACATTTGTTCACCCCACTTATTTTATATTGTTTTAATTATCTCAATAATGTGACCATTCAAAAAAGGCATTCTTGATCATGAAGAAAACTGTGATGAATTATTAAAATAAAAATTGTTGTTTCAGAGTCTACTTTTGAAAGCTTCCCTCTCGCCAAGAAGTTGACACCATATACAACACTGGCAGCTTCAGAGTATTGTACACCAGGCATGACGAAATAGTTTCTGTCCTAGTTTAAGAACAAATACTAATAACATGTAAGTAATTACTAGGTTTCCAAATTATAAAAAAAAAGTAACAAGTCCCCATAGCAACCCCTCCTGAGGCCACGGGATGTCACCTGGGACCACTGAATAAGTCCTAGCTGCTAGGGAGACTTAGAGCATGGGCTATGGAGAGTACCTCCAAAAACATAGCAGGAGCTGGGTCATCACGGGAGAACCAGGAACACTGGCTTGAGAGTCCACCCCAACTCATATCCTTTTGCTTGATCCCTCTCTTGAGAAAATGTGATTTTTCTTTTGCTCTTCAATTCAGCCATTTGACAGGGGCTGTGCATCAAGGTCTGGAAACCACAAGGCAAGATGGAAGAGGAAGGAGGCCATGGACCATGCTGTGCTGGCCACAGCCGTTTCCCAATGGCTCTGGCACGAATGTGAGTACCCTGGTTGGTGCTCACATTGGAACTGGAGTAGCCCATGGGCCCCTCAGCAGATGTATTTAGGAAACAGGGTTGAGTGCTGCTGAGAGTGATGTACATACACCCCTGAGAGACTGCAGCCACAGGCCACCCAAGCCAGGACAGGGAAACCCCTGAGGGACTGCCATCAGTACAACAGAGCTCTACAAGAGGCAGCCATAGCTGCGTTTCTCTCTGGCAAGGGGATGTCCGTTTTCACAGCCCTTCAGATGCTGTGCCTGGAGACTCTGGTGTGCACATCCCCCTCAGCCAGCAGCACTGCAGCTCCAGTGGCACACCAGTTGAGGATAACCTTGTCCCAGTCTCCCCTGGCCCAGTGTTGTGTGTGATGACAGGGGAACTAGCCATGGTGCAAAAGTTTGAGTTGCTCACTTCGATGGAGAGCACTGTTTAGGCCTATGTATCAGAAATGCTGCCTATCAAGCAAACAAATCAAATCACAACATGTCACATGTCAATGCATATGCCTATGAGACTTGCTCAAGACTGAATTCATTGCAATGGTTAAAATATGTCAGATACATAAGAAAAGAGATGGCTGGCAAAGAGCTGGTGGTCAGGAAATGGTTATCACTGTTAAGTGTGTGGATGAACAGCAAATTAGACAGTGCTGCCCCATTTCTTAATCTGTGCCAAGCTGTTCCCCTCTTGGCTGTACAGAGAAAAAATGCTTTTCCCTAAAAATATTTTCAGAGTGACAAATTGGCATATTACAGCTTTGTCTCTGAAATAGATGAATGTTTTCACTGATCTATCCCATGCTTCTGTCTTTGATTCTACTTCTTTATTCTGTTGTATATTTTATTCTTCCTAACTTTACCATTAATTTTCTTTCATAAATAATATGAATTTGAGTCTATTGATAATAATTAGTTTAATAAAACCTAAATAAGTTTTGTGCTATATATATAATGACAGATGTAACATACATAAGAAAATAAACATGTTATAAATTAATTTATATATAAGGTACTAAATAAAGTGTTTAGGCATTTATAAAATACAGAAATAAACAACATTTATTAGCTGTACGACATTACAAAGTAGGAATAAAGATCTTTTTCAATATATGAATGTTTTGAGATATCTGCCATTGAATCAGATTGCAATTCAAAGCCTATTCTAAGTATTTTCAGCTTTTGAGACTGCGGAATATTTGTATTTTCATTGTTTTAAAAAAATATATGATCTATTTAACAGTAGAAAGTAAGAAAATAGTCTTTGGGTTGGGATTCCTTTGGATACTGTGCTTTGATAACTATTTTAAGTATCTTGGTTTCTAGAACTGTAATCATACATGTAATCCTTATCTTCAAGAGGAAAAAGAATATTTAATTTTAGTGATATATAATTAAATCTTATAACCTGCTATTAAAACTCAATTGGTGCCTTTATTTAAATTTTCCACTATTTTTTACTGTATATGATGCCATTTTCTCTGCATTTCAGGCAGAGGTAGGTTGCTGTTGATTTTCACTTGCTGTAAAATCTTTAATGACAACACCCAAATCTTCTTTTGCCTAAGAGAATTGTTTTGCTTTGTGTTTTCCAAAATAGGTTTGAAAGCATATTGGTGGTGCAAACTGTACTGTAAGACTGATAAGTAGCATGCCAAAACTTCCCTATAATCGAACCCTTGACTGAGAGTGTAGTTACAGGGGAATGGGTTCCCTGAAGATGTGGAACTATCCTACCATTTAACCCAAACACAACTGTTACTTACAGTTACCCCTGGAAGGTCTCTAATGCTTTGAGAATGGAAATACTGTTGAAAGGGAGGAGTAGCGTATTAAAACTTCTTTAGCATTGATCAGGAAAACTCTGGGTTATACTAGTTTTGGTGCCTGACAACTAAACAGTAGGAGAAGTCTGAAAATGGATTCTGTCTCAATCCTGTAGCTTCAGAGACCTCCTGTAGCAGCTATGTGGTAAATCTGATCTATTGGTGGAGCATGAGGGAAGCCTGCAACGTCTTTTGTGCATTTATCTACTATACTCAGCAAAGTTTTGACTTCTGAAATTCTGGTGGATATAAAATAGTTATTGTGATGTATTAATTCTTCTTGAGGGGATTATACATTTTGAGGTGTGGTATATAAATTGTAACTTAAAGATGAGAGTTACGTGAGAATATTTGCAGTCTATGTGTAATTCCCTACTATGAGGCAGGAAAGAGAGGCATGGAGGTAGTTTGTTTGGTTTTATCATTAAAAAATCCAGTTAAGAAAATCCATTCAAAAGTAGTTACCTGTATTTGAAGGTTAATCAGTTCTGCCATGACAGTAGCAAGGACTGAAGTCTTTGACTTGACCTGAGCAGTTTATAGCAGGAGTAGGAAAATATTTTATCTGTTCAGTAACAAGCTTTTTCCTATTCTAAATGGTAAAACACAGTGCTCCTGTTTTCCTACAGCTGAACTATTAATTCTGCAAACTGGTATATAGGCAATCTTTTGGGATTAATTCATCCACCAGCCAAAAAACTTACAAGTTGTATCATCTTCTATGCACCTTATGAATGTAAGCTGGATTTGAAACACTCATGGGAAGGAAAAGGTAAGTAAAAATGGTAAGAAAAGACACAGTACTTGCCTGTATAATCTAGACATAAAAGTTTTTTACCCCCCGTGATTTTTAACTGTTACCCTTCAAGTTTTTCTGCTAGTTGGCACATGACTTGCCTCCACCCTTGAGCTCTGGGTGCCTGGATGACACCAGCCCCTGGGATATGGAGCTGTATCCTTAGGCCCTCCCAAGCCAGTGCAGTGTTAGTTCTAGTTCTGCTATACCTGGAGCACTCCCTTTGCCGAGGGAGGATGATCTGCCTTCTCCTGCAAAATTCTAAGAACAAGTATTGAAGAGCATTGCGGCTGAAAAATCACTTACAGTGAAAACAAGAAAATGTGGCTTTCATCATGTTTCGGAACTGCATTTGACAACAGCAACTACAGACAACTCCACAATACGAGGAAAACATAAACAGTTGGAAATCTCCCATCATTACATGAGGAATTATCTCCAGCATTGAGGTTATTTTATCAAACCTGACTGATAGAGAAGAGGGATCTTGTTGTAAAAAATACATCTAAAATAAAATGTAATTTTTCTGAGATCAAGTATAGTTACAGCTGGTGCTTGAAAATGCATAAACACTGAAGTATTTGAATCAAGAACTGCAGGGCAAGTGAATGTCAAATCATTGGAAAGTATTTTAAAACATCATTATGGCAGCTGAAAAAGAAAAATCTTGGGAGTTATGTATAAAAGGAAGACCAGACACCACTTTAAAAATTATGAATCTACTATCATAGCAGTTATTTAACAGGAGATAAAAAGAACTGTGAAGAAGATAAGTAAAAGTAAAATTAAAATATGGAGGAAGGCAATCATATCTTCTCTCTTGTTGCACATTTGGTTTTACCAAGTTATGCATTCTGATGGGAGATTTCACAAGTTTTATGAATGATCCAAATCATCATGTTTAATGTGGAAACACTAGAGGGATGAATGCTCCACTAGAATATGGCTTTGAGATGAGGGTGAATTTTATAGGCCAGAAAGGATCATTATAACATCACCTGCAGTATAACACAAAGTATCCATTTTCTTACCCCCTTCATCACTTTTCTCCAAGTCACACTTGGATCTCACTGAATAACATGTTTAGGTAAACCACACCTGTGTACCTTGGCATGAAGTTTCCAGAAAACAGATGGTCCCTTATTTCCTTTGTTGGTCTGTTTCAGAAGTTAATTGCTCTTCTTGTTAAAAATGAAGACCTGAATCTGTGTATCTGAAGTGTGTTTTAGATTATATTCTTCCACATTTTAATAAGCCCAGCTGTTCTTATCACACTTCAAGCTAAGTCAGTTGAATGAACATTAAACCAAACAGATGCTTGTCCTTAAAGATAATGGCTTCCATGTCCAGGTTAAGCTCTAATATCCACCATGATGGATGAGAAGCTGCTAAAATAGTTAATGAACACATTCTGTTGACAAGACCGTTGGAATGACTGTTGGGCTGTTTGTTTAGTTAAACACTAAGCTGTAAGAAAAGCAAACAAGAAAATCATAGTCAGAGATAAGCCATATCTTGGTAAAAATTTAACAGTAAATGGACTCTGTCCATTCTGCCTGTGATCCCAATCAATGTGTTCCAAAATCCAGCTCCTGAACCCGATTCCCACCTGCTGCTGAGTCCAATCTGGAGCTTCCCCAATACCTGCATACAGAGTCAGTGGTGACAATGTAGTTGCCATCAGGGGTGGGGAGGTGGGGGTGGTGTTGGGTTCAATATTGGTTTTGTGTATATTTGTATATAACTAATTTTATTGTTCTTATTTTCATTAAAGCTATTTAGTTTTCTTTACCTATCCATAAGTCTCTGTCCCTTATTGCCTTTCTCATCCCCTTTTGGAAAGGGAGAGGCATTAATAGAGAGCGTCTGTCATTTGCCTAGTGACTGGCCCAGCCCTAACCCTTGACGTCTATATGTATTTTTAGCAGTCACTAATCTGTGTCAGGGAGTTTCATAACTTATACATTACATATAAATACTGTCTCCTTTTGTTTGTTTTGAATCTCCCACTTGCTAGCTTTATATGAATGCCCTTCACAGTTGCACGGGAAAAAGCAGTGAAAAGATGTTTCAGCATCTATTGACAGCCATTTGAAATACTGAAAACAACTTCAAACACATGTTTCTGTCCAGAAGGCCTCCACGCACTATGCAGGTATACAATCAAAAGACAGAGTTGAAGGTTTTGTATCAAGTGAGACCTACTTGATTAAACTTGATACAGAAAGTAATACAATTTCGGGCTACCCATCACAGAACTGCAAATTCCTTTTCCACTAGCAGCAAAGACCCAAGATCTAGTCCCTACAGAGATACTCATGCAGAGATCCTCAAAAGGCAGGCTTGGAGAACGATTATGAGAACCAATCTTTAAGAAGCATTTGGATTGGAGTAAGCTGAAGATGAGTTCTTCAATGAACTCCAAACATGATATCATCACTTGTAGATAAAAACCAAATCCATCATTAACATTGGCAAAAGAGAAAGAATTCTCACTATTTACTATTTGTTTCTATTAGTCAAGTGCAATTTTATGCTAGTCTTTGGTATGAGTTGAAGCCCATGGTTTATGGTGTCAGTGACTGATAAAAATACTTGACTGCTTTCCTTTTTTATGATGTGCTCTCTGACTTATAGGTCAGCAGCCAGGTGTTCCTGGTTATGCAAGTATAACTTTACAAAACTCTGTGAAGTTAGCCCAGATTTCCACTAGGAAAACTGAATTGGTATGGTCATCTGACTTTGTTTGTATTCATTTACTCTGGTGTCATGGCATCACCTTAATCTTTCATTAGGAACAGAATTTTCAAAGAGCTCTTTTCAAACTGTAGAATCATTTCATAGGCTGATTAATCAGGTATTCAATAGCAGCTGCAACTTCTGTTTGCAGTAAAGATCTGACGTCCCTTTACACTAGTTTTAGTCTAAGTTCCTAAGCTCTGTAATGCCACCTGCAGCTGCCAGATGAAACAATCAAGCCCTGTGCTAATCATAAGGAAATTGTTCCTTCTTTATTTTGTGGGTGATACCTTCAGTCCTCTACAAACAAACCCATGTTCATTCTGTTTTCCCATGATAGCTTGAATGAATCAATGTAACCTATAATAATTTCACTGAATTGCATTTCTCCATGCCTGAATGTTAACATTATAACTAACAAAAGCCAAGATATATTTTATTAAGTGCAATTTCCTCCATTCTTTGGAAAATATACTAGTGTGGCATGATACTGTTTTATAAGCATGTGTTGCCTTTTTCCCATTTTCTGCCAGTGCTCATGAGTTGAATAGTAGTTGACTTTTCAGTAGAAATTTAAGAATATATATCCCTAGTTGCAAATTCCTGACGTTTGTGCTCCCACTGTATTCTGACACCAGAAAAAAAAATTCACAATGCTTTAGTAATTATTTCTACCATGATGTGAGAATAACACTATCTTATACTTCATGCTCTTCTTTCTTTCTCAAATGGATTATATGGTTATATTGTTTTCTTTTATTCATTGACTTAACTGCACGTGAGGGTAAAACTCATTAATGCTCAGCTCATGCTGTTGAATTAAAAAATGACTTCAACTATATTTTCTCTACCTTTTTGTGGGGGTATGTAAATTTATAAACATATCAGGAGTCTAAGGTAACATGGAAAACAGCCAGTTTTCAATTGATATGGGTGACTGCAATTAGTTCTTTAACCTATTCTGTTTCTTCCTTTTCAGTCTGAGGTATACATTTTCTACCTCTAATCAACCAAAGAATGAGGTAAAGAAGTGAGAGTGCAAGTGATGCGTTTCTTTAAAGAATTCTTTTTAAGAATTCCTTTTCTCAAGCTGGGCATTGACTGTTTCCAAACTGAAACCAGTGTGTGCAATCAAAGAAAGGACAGGAAATAGTCTTGCTAAATACTACAAGTTCAGGAATGTGCATATAAGAAGATATTTTTCAGAACTGTCACAATCTCCCTGAGTTCTCTTGCAAGCTGCAGGTATCCCATGGGTAGTAAATGTTTTCTGTCTTCAGTTCTTCAGCTTTAAGAAGGGGAAAGTTTAAGTAAACTTAAATGTTCTAAGGTCTGAGAACCTGACCTGAAAGATGCTATGAGAAAGTACAGAACACTTATCTTTGAAACACAATCTGTGTCAGCTTAGGTCATGTTTTTGAGTTGCAGTTATCCTTGATGAAACAAAGTTTTGGTTTAGAAAAACACATAATTTTAGAGAGCAGGAACATGTGGTGTTAGAAAGCAGTCAAGTTCTCTGATACTTATCAACAGCTACAGTTTCTTGGAGAGAAATATGATAAATTAAAATTCTGCACTGCCTGCCGGGAAGGGTTCAGCTCTTCCAAAAAGAAACACAAGTTCAGAAGGAATCACCAATGAGCCAAGGGAAACAGCTGTGGTTAGTAAGGATTAAACAGAATAATTACAAGGCATTGATGATACAGCTAAATTATTTCAAACCAACATTTTAATGAAATTTATTACAACAAAGGACTTGCAACTTTATAATCTTGCAACATGTAAGAAAACAGTGAAAAAGAAAGAACTGGCAGATGAGGGATGTTCTCATTTAGTGTCTTACTTCATTATTGACACATTTACAGTTTTTACCTTCATGCATAGTGACCAGAGGACAGTGTGCTGGAGATACTTGTTTCCTAATATCTCCTTAGAAGGACCAATGTGTATCACAGCATTTTGTACTTCCAGGCTACTGGGAGTACGAAATGAGTCCTGTCTAAAGGCTCATTTTTTGTTTCGTCTAAAACATGTATCTAATATGCAAAAGGCTTACCTTACCCCTGGGCAAAGTCTTTTTCTTTTTATTCTCTATTCTATTTCTTGGCAGCTAAGAAAATCTAGTGTTCTGGTGTTTGTAATGCAGAAACTCTGGACTAATTGTGATATATTTTTTAAGACAATGCCAGGAAGCATAAATGCCATATTTATAATACCTATTATGGAGGAATGTGTTAAAGAATATTCTGCAGAACTGTTCCAGTTACTGCTGTCAAGTTGTAAGTCTATCTCCATAGCTGGTTGTTTTTATAACCAGATGTTCTAAAGGGCCTTTTGGACATGATGACTTCTTAATTGATATAGCACCAGTGTCTGAAGTAGACCTTGTTGAAAATTTGCATTTAATTGTCACAAATCCTGCATGGAAATTTAACAACTTAGTAAAAACCTTAGTGAAAATAGAGACATCAAATTTGTCTAGATGTAAACAGTCATGACCTTGAGTTGGGGGCAGAGCTAGAAATCAAAAGAGACTCCAGGCTAATGTGATGGAAGACATGAAAAGAATTGCAGACTGGTTTACCTTATGTGCTCTGGCTAGTTGTAAATACTTGCATTTCTTAATTCTGCACTTACATTCCAGCTATTTGCAAACAGCTCACTCCATTTTCTTCCTAAGTCATATTTTTTTCATGCAGTGAAATATCCAGAGGTGTAAATTTAAAGAGCAGTGCCCTTCCATGCTTAATATGCTATTCTATGCCTTTTTTTTAAAATCAAACACTACCAGAGTAGGTTAAAAGACATCTGTGTCAAAGGGAACAAAATCTGAGCCTTGTGGTTTGGTTTGAAAGCTGAGTAGGCACAATATGTCTCAGTAAAGATATGTCCCCTATTCTATGCTTCAGCAGGAGGGAGAAGAATGAGCAACAGAGCTGTAGACAGGAGCAAAGCAGTTAAAAGAAGTGATTATCACTTTGAGGCTTTCATGCCTCCACCTCCTCAAATATCATGGTGATCGTAACCACTGAGGCTCATCCAGTTTCATTTCCTTCATTTTGCCAGCTTCCCTGGAGAGAAAGAAGCCGTCACCTGCCCACCTGTGTGCACAGATGCAGCCTGCTTCCTGGTTCCTCATACTTTTCTGTACTTGTCAGCTGAACCTGCTGGTGCTTTGTGCCCATTCTCCTGCTAGTTTGTACCCCCATGGTTTCCCACTCCATGACCTTTCACCTGGCATACGCTCTCCAAGGTGGTTGGAGGAGGTGCAGAGTGGTGGTGGTGGGGAGAACAGACATGAGAAAGCACTCTAGGGATGGAAGTAGCATAGCTGTGGGAACAGCATCACTCCTGCCCCAGTGTGCTCTTTCTATTCCCATAATGCTCCCTTGCAATACATAGGATATTTTCCAAATCCTTCCTCAACTTTGAGAGGAAAAAACCCACTCAATAAACAGTTAAGTAACGACTGTTCTTTGTTTTGTAACTCATTTAATGCAGTTTAGCCTTTTCTGGTTTTTGGTAAGCTCAGAGAGTGGCACTTCAGCTGCAGTCAGGGAGCCAAAGTACTGAACTTGACATGAAGTGAGGTAATTTTTGCTGCTGTAAATGGTTGAGTAATTGAAAGCACAATTGAAACCATTGATATTAAGAAGATTGATGTTCTGACAAATATTTTGAGAATTTTCAAAAAGCACTTTCTTTACACTAGCTTTTCAGTGCTTACTCTGAAAGGAGATTGAACTTTTGTATTTTATAAGTATTTCTGTCTTAAAAATAAGGCAAACTTTACTGCAGGAACTAGGTCAAAATTATAGATACCTCATACATAATGAAAGAAGTTATGCAGCCCATAATATCCAAGTATCTGAGAGATCACTCTCTGAGCTAATAAACAAACACTAATTTAATGATAAATTTTCTTTCTTATTTTAGTGTTTAGTTTAGTTTGTTTGTTTGTTTGTTTTGTGAGGTTTTTTGTTTGTTTTTAAAAGTATACTATCCCCTCTACTCTGTCGCTATAGAATCTCTTGCTCTTTCAGAAGACTCAGGATTGAAATAGTTTCCAAATGGCTCCATTGGGCTAGATCTTGGTCCTCTTTTGTACCCTTCCCCAGCGAAATCATGACAAATTCCAATTTTTACCATATAACTGATGCGATGATTTGGAGTTTATCCAGCTGCAAATAGGCTGACTTACACCAGTTATAGACATGCAATTTGTATTATTTCTCAATTTTCCCTAAGTGTGAGCAAACATTGCACAGCAGGTGACTGGGACTAGGAGTGAGCACTAGGAGACTTGGTTCTCCACACTTTCTCTACTCTCTGTCTTACTCTTTTTTCTGTTAAGAGGAAACACCTTGCTTTACTTGAAGTTCAAAGGTACTGCCACTGGTTTGGCATACTTAATCTGAGCTGTTGGAAGTGGCATCTGCTTGGGTTGTTGCTGTACAAGAGCTATACGGTCTGAATACACTTGGTTTTGCTTGTCCTACTCTTACTTTAGACACACATTGAGCTTTTGCTTTTTGCTTGCCATTTGTAATCTTCTTTCCCTATATCATTCAAGTTCAGTAATCATAGTTTGCTGGGGTTTTTGCAATCACCTGAGTGATGGTCTGTGCCTGAGTGCTTCCAGGGCTTAAGATGGATGGAGTTACTGTTGACTGCATAATGCATCAGCTGAATGATGCTAATGGTTTTGGAGAGTGCTCCTAGCCCATTGCAAAAGGAAAGTAAAGAATGGTCTCAAACCATGACGAAAGATGTTCAGATGAACATATTTTAACTGTTACAAGATAAGAATTTGAAAGTTGCTCCTGGCTTGTTCTGGCAGCTCAGCTGGGGCACTGCATTTCATTGAACTGTAGTAACTGATCCTGGAGTTTAAATCTTATGACAAAGAAGGTGAGAGTCAGATGGAGTAAAAACAGTCCAGCTGTTTCTCAGCAGACTTTCTTACATGTCAAACCAGAGTACCTAATACGATGAGGCTATCTGAGGACACTTCTGTCCAGTGCATTTGCCAATTCACATAGTGTTTACATCAGATTTCCCTTTTGGTCATCCTCAGAAAACCATTGAAACTTCTTTTATTTTCTTATAATTTCATGGAAGGCTTGGCAGCACTGCATGTCCCTTTGTGCCCTTCTCTCTGATATAACCATCATGCTGGCAGTAGAAGATTTCCTCAACTGATCATAAATAACAGCTAAAGGTTTCCTAGGAGGAAATACAACTTCGACATACCATCACTGCAATGACAGCATCAGTCTTTTTGTGGTTCATATATTTAGATGGTACTAAAGAGCATGGTTTTGCAGGACAGATATAAACATTCATTTGAACTTGCCCATAACATGGCTGTTATACATTTTCTGATCAGCATGCTTAAGGACAACTGAAAATGGTTGCTTATTTATTTATGCATAAAGTTAATTTGTATGATATTATTTTATAGTAATTATCTTATTTGTGACAGCTGTGCATTTCTTTCTTTTGGGTGTTGCTGTTTGTTAAATGATCTTGTTGTGAGAACTATTCTGAGGGAATGTTAGTTTGGAAAAGAACTTACTAGGCAAAAGACTCAGTTTTGTCTTTGTTGACATTATTAGGCCTAGATTTGTGGTGCATTACTGAATGAAATAAATGTTTGAGATACTTGGCCTGCTACTTTGGTGTACCATGTACATTTTGGGTAAATAAAGTTCAATATCTGTTTGATTGACAGATGGCATCTGTCAAGGTTTAGGGTCAGTCCGCTAGACCTATAACAGATGCTCTCTGTTAGTCCCTCTTCACACTGAAAAAGGGGAAGAGAAAGAGAGAGACTTGTGGATCACGGTTGGCCCCCCTTCCCTCCCAAATGGGGAGAGAAAGGGAATGAGAGAGAGAGACTAAAGGATTAGAAAAGAAAACTGAAACAGCTTTAATGAAAATAATAATAATAATAAAATGAAATATATACAAATATATACAAAACCAGTGTTGAACTCAACACCCCCAATTGCAATTACATCACTATCACCACTGAGTCTGTGGAGCAAGCACATAGTTATAGTAGTTAGCTATAGTTATAGCGCTGAAGACACACATTCATCTTTTCAATTGCATTCAGTTTTAGGCTCCCNTAGGTTTATGGTTGGACTCAATGATCTTTATGGTCTTTTCCAACCTAAATGATTCTATGATTCAATAATTCTAAATATTTTATGGTTCAGTTTACGAGTACTTACCCAGAGTAATGCAATGCTTTGCTAAGAGATCTGACAGGGTAATGTGAACATAATGGTATTTCCATTCAGCATAACATAGTGCTGTGCACAGATGTGAGAGAGGATCTGGAAGCATGAGGCCAGTGTTAATCTTGAATGGTGCCCAGAGGCATCAGGTGGGATGTTGAATGGGCCAGATGTGGCTATACTCATTGATGGCTCAGGTATTTCAGCACTGAACTCTGAAAATTTAACTTATTTGTAGTTGTAAAAATATAATTCATTCTGAAATAACTAGAAAATTATTGTGTTTACTTTACATATGAATTTTGAAACAACAAACAAACTTGAAGACTTGAGAATGAATCTCAGTAAAGAGTTAATGCTATTGATACTTGTACTCCACAAATATGAAAACCAGAATCCTTCATGCAAGCAGTGCAGCTGGCTACCTACTGATGAACTGCCTCGATTTATCACTGCAAGGTAATGATTCTTACTTAGCTTCACATGTCAAGTTGCAAATCTAATTAAATATTGAGATTACCAAGATTTATTTTTATGCTGGCACTTAATTGATTTATTCTGCTTTGTTCTATTTGTAACTCCTCATGTGCAAAGTAATTCCAGATAGCAGTAAAGGAAACTGCAAATTTTGCCAAAGAAAATAGAAGACCAAGCAATGCTGACAATCCTGGCCAGGTCAGGATAGGCTTTGGCACTTGATGGTTGAATTTAATTCAGCAAATCCATTATTAAACTTTCATTAACCCATAATGAATACATAGATTTGCAGGGGCCACTGTAATTTTTCTATAATTTTATTTAATTGGTAGGCTCTGATAAACGAGAAGTGGCTGGTATTTTTGCTACTATGTGTTTTGCACTACTTTTGGTGCAACATAGGTGCACTCAATACTATCAAGAGGTATTTTGACTCTGAGACAAACTGCTTGTTTCCTTTTTGTATTTGCTCCTATATTTGCAGCTGAAGTCCCTTCTGTTCTGCTCCCTACAACTGCTGAGAACTAAGCTCAGGTGAGAGTAGCTGGAAGCGCTCAGAGCAATCTGGAAGAAGGAGATGACCCTGGGCATTAACAGGGGTCTTCTAAACTTTGTTTTATCTTTCCTCTTTCTATCCTGCCAGCATTCCCTTCTCTCATCTTCCCATCGGTTGCTGAGACAGTAAGGTCCTGTCTTTAACAGAAAATTAAGACACATATTATATGTGGCCTTATGGATGAAGTAAGGACTAAAAGTCAAAGCAAAAACCTCAGAGAATATATAGGCTCTGAAGGCACTTATGGCCTAATGCCAAAACCACAAATATATATTGCCATTTCAGATTCTATTGCATAATTCATCTTGTGTTCACCTTCAGTTTCAGAAAGGAATGGATCTTCTCTGGACTCCATAATCCCCTAGGGACATGCTGAGCAAGTGGGGTGCTCAAGGACACTGTCAATGGCACTGAGGTCCAATTGAATCCCACTCTGTATCCTCTGGCAAGAGGGGTCACAAATTCAGTCTCTGAAATGTTGTCTAGAGGCATAAAGTATTATATTTGAGTTTTTGACTATGCTAATTTGTTATTATAGCTCTTTTATATCCAAAGTTTTCTGAATAGAACTGCTTTTCTCATTTTTTAAAAAGACCTATTTGTTCTCTCAGTTATGGCACAAAACGTTCAAGTAAAGCCATGAAATCAGTGCGTGCATGCTTTGTCAAACTCCATAGAAAACTCTATCTTTGTGATTATGGTAGATAAAACATATCTTTGGCCTAATATGGTTAAGAAGACAGTAACCATCTTGCAGTAGTGTACTTGTTTCAGCTAAGAAAATTTAATCATAGGCACACTTATATCACATTGTATGCGTGCAATGTGGTAAACACCAGCATCCCTGTTCATGATAAGGCGAGCAAAACCAACTTAGAATGGAAACCCAGATCTCTCAAGTGTTAACCCTTTGAGAATACTTCCTAAGCTTTGACACATATATTCAAAGATAGATGCCATAGCCAACCAATATGAAAGTTAAAACACTTGCCTGAGTGCCTTTTTGTGGCTTGTACCACAAGGTAATACAGTTTTTCTAGCAAACCTTTAGTCTCAAGCTCTTTTGTCCCAGAACTTTAGGCAGTCACCAGCATGGTGAGACAGAAGTTTAATTATATGGTCTGTAGCTGATCTGCATAGAAAATTGAGACTCTGTTTATAAAATAATGTACTGAATAGGTATACAGCTTTCTAGGATGGGGTTTTTGTTTGTTTGTTCTGTTTTGGGTTTTGTTTTGGGGGTTTTTTGGTTTTTTTTTGATTTTGGGGGTTTTGTTTGTTTTTGTTTTGTTTTTTTTAATACTTTACACTCCATTACCTGAATAAGGAAAGAATTAAAATAGCATCAAATTCCTCATTCTTTCTATTGTAGAAGCCTACAGAAAGTAAACTTGTCACAGGCTTTTAAAAAGAAAACTGAAAGATATCTGTACAGCAGTACTTCAGACTTGACTGTGGGAGCTGATAAATGAAATTTGTTTTGTTTTGCAACGGTTTTGTACACTTGAAAGCCCTTGATTGAATATGCAAGGCAGAAAATNTCTGCAGATGAACTATTTCTTTCACTTTTCTGTAAAGCATCTCCCCATAGGGTCTAATTGCTATTACATTTTTACTTGCACTACAAATGAGACCAACTCTTTGTACAAAGAACCTCACAAAGCACAACAAAAAAGGAAATAATCCTGATTTTATATCCTGAAACCTCCTGGGAGGACCTCCAAAGAGACTGCATTCTGAAGATGGAGACTTTCTACTCACGCATTGCACCTCATAA
>VYZX01031077.1:64413-81575 GCA_013401335.1 Brachypteracias leptosomus | reverse complement strand
TAGAATTTCTGGAATGCAATGCTTGAATAAATAAATTCAGAAAACTGGAAATAATTTGCAGTGAGATATTAAAATGTAACCATAGCTTCTGAGCGAAAGGTCAGCAAGGTGGTGAGAATTCTTCCCAAGTCCATGAAACTACCCGATCTTGTCCATGAAGCTGATCCTGCTTGTGTAGGATATAAATAACTTCAAACAAACCACCCCTGTCAATCTAGGTTGACCATGACCAACATGGATTGAACTAAGTTTTCAATTTAAGAATAATTATTAATGCATGTGATAGGATATCCCCTCAGAGCACTTCACTGTAGTCCACTGTATCTGTTACAGTTTTCAAGACAAGGAAGTTCAGCCAAGGTACCTGTATGGTAAGCCTGTGTGGGAGAATGCTTATAGCAGATGGTTGAATGACATAAGCAAATGGAGATCTAAGCACTTTCTTCTGTTTAACAAATGCTGTGAGAGTGCTATCAATCAATATTTAAGCAGCAGTAGCTTTGAACTTTCCTTCTCATCTATCTATTCCTGATCTATGGGCTGAATATGTGTAGGCCTGCTTTATGTGAAAAATTAAACCTCCTGGGACTCCTAAATGCTACCCTTGGTCTTGACCGTTATTACTAGCTTTCTAATTATCCCTAATGAATGGTTAGTTAACTACTCAATTCTGTTAAATTCCAGTGTGTCTGGTCAAAACATTATGTACAGCCACATAAGGAATAGGGAAGATTTTGGAAACTGCAGAACATAGATTTGGAAAGAGGAACAAACTACAAGGTTTGAAACTATCTCTCTGAAATATATGTAAAACGTAGTTGAACTTCAGATTCATTTTTAGGAAGCCTGTTGCTTGCTAGTTTCTTCCTGCCTTGTCTTTCATTGTTTAAAATTCTTACGAAAGAAAAATACCTACCTCAGTATTAAAATGCTTCCTGCGTTAGAAGGGAGCTAAAGGGACTTTAACAGATCTCAGAAATACCTGAAAATAAGACAATAGCTCTTGAACTGTATTGGAGCTGGTCCATCTGCAGTTGGACGCAATATCCTGTTCTATGGATGCCAAAAATGGCAAAAATTCCCAACATAAACCAGAGGTGAGTGCCAGTATTCCAAAATGAAGCAAGCTGTGTGAAACATTTAAAGTGCATTTTTTTGAGATACAGTGTCAAAGGGAGATCTTGTTTCAAACACATGAGGATAAGCAAACAAAAGAAGTTCAGTTTCATTCTGTAAAAGCAAAATATTTACAAGTAAATGCTCTGCATTGTGAAATGTGGAGCCCATAACGATTTCAATGTCTTTCTGCTTTATAGCAACAGTTTCCCTTAAGAAATTCTAGATTGAAATACTGAATGTTTATGGGAAAATATCTGATTCACCAAAGGCTTATATCACATAAAATTCATCCTGTGTGGTAGGCCAATTGCTGGAACAGATAATGGGTGTAGTCAGGAAGACTGGAGAAGACATCAAACCTGGGAAAATCAGAGGAAAACAAATGGATCAGTGGTCTGTCCGTCTGACATTTACAGTTTGAACTCTTTTGCCCTTAACAGAGTAAGAGATCTGGCCCACTACCAGTGGATACAGATATCAATGACCCTTCACTGTGATCCACTGTTCTCTCTGTTAATTTTCACAATGCAGACAGAATCTCCAAGTTTTACTGAGCTTTAATTTACAAATCTCCTGGTGTCGGGTAGCATGGAAAAGGGAAGGAATATCTCCATGGCTGCACTTGTTTGGTTGCTGATTATTTGGTTGGATTTTGAAGTAGCAGAGACAGAGTTTGGATCAGTCCTAAACCTTGGTTCCCATACCTAGGATCATAATTAGCTCCTGACACGTAACAGAGTTTAAGTGCTATAAAAGTGATATTTACCTACTTTTCTTGGGCTTTGAACTGAATAGCTTGGCTGGACCTGAAAAATAAGATGGAGGTTGGAGACCCAAGCAGATGCTGAATGATGGAGGGCTGTTTAGCCATCTTGAACTTCCTCCATGATCTTTAAAGCCAAATAACAAATAGGCAATCCTTAACATAGAAAAGGAAAACCTTACAATAAACAGTATCTAAAGCAGGTTTAAGCTGTTCAAATGCATGGTAGAACGTGCAAAAATATTTTGATAATTGCAGGTGAAATAGACAGCAAGAGGCAAAGTAAATTTACAAAAGAATATAAAAGAAATCAATAGTTTAGACAACAAGATGAGTTACAATACGTATAAGTGTTTTTTATTCTTCTGAAAGGAAAGGAAGGGACAAAGTTCTGAAACATGAAGTGAGATAAGACTAGGTTGGATCTCTACTTGTAAGTGAAGAACCAGGGCTGAAAGAAAGGGAGAATGGCATGGAAAATATGAGGAGTAATGGTGTTGACTACTGTATCACAGAGAGGTCTCACCAATGAGCATTGTTGGATAACCTTTGGGAAGATAAACTATTCATGGTCAATATTTCCGAACACAGTGTAGGTAGGTATCAGCACCAGAAAGGATTGGGGAGCATAAGAATTTTAGAGCAGAATATTTTATAATCCTTGTTGGTTTTATGAACTTCTATCTCCATCCAGTTTTCATCAAATATTCAAGATTCTTGCAGCTGCTCAAACCCATGTTCTACTCCAAGACCACTAAAAATTTTGGGCCAAGCTTGGTTGTCCAAGCAGAAACATCTAGTGCTATTGGAGTATGCTGTCTGGCACCCAGTGCTTGGTTTGAGTCTCCTGTGTCTTCTATGTCTTATAATTTGTCCATTTTGTGAAGATGTCCTAGACACTTTAGGGAGTCTCAAATGGTTGTAGATAACTGTTTAGGCAAAGTAATTGAATTGTCCTCTTTTGTGCCTTTTTTGGTTCTACACTGTTCTACAACAGTACCTGTATTTCAGATCTCATTTCCCTACATCTCTCAATCTTACAGTACTTTCCTAAAGTCTGTCTTTCTTTAATATTTGTCTTCTTTTAGTTGTATCTTCTATCCTGCTGCACTTGAAAATCCTGTCATTCTGTGGGCAGCAACATGTTACATTACCAGTGTCCAACCACACATACGCTACTTGTCCTGTCTGCTGGTGAAAATGCCGTTGAGGTTGTGTGCGGCACCTAGTCACCCTGCTCCTACTTCCTCCTGAAACAAATGATGACTGTGGTAATTATATGGTTTTGGTTACATGGTAATGCCCAACAAACAGTGCTCTTGAATGAGTTCTCAGGAAATAAAGTAACTCCCAGCAGATTCTGGAAACTTCTTTAACAGCAGCTAAGGATGATGTCAAATCATGTACTTGCATAAGTAAAATCTCCCAGAGACAAGGTTTTTTCCAGAGTTTTAAAGACTTCTTATGTTTGAGCTTTCCCTCAAGAGAATGATACCACTTTGTTTACACAATGGATATACACTAGAATGACTTAGACACATCTGTATTGACATTGTGTCCTAACACCTTGCCAGTCACTAGTATGGACTCTTAAATTTTATCTGTAAAAGCAACATGCAATAATTACAGCTCTGTTATATAGACACACTCTGAGTTTCTAGGGAAATGATAGAGAGTGTACAAAAACAAGTCATGCATGCCTATCATCCCTGTAATATCTGAATCTTTTGTTTACATTTGACATATGATTATAGTTTGCATTTTTTGGACAGGTTGCTATAATTTCTGCATAGTACACACTCTCACCATTAGTATGATTGCCCTGTACTGTACAAAATTCATACAGGATATTGTAACAGCTATACTTGCCATAAAATTAATCAATATTTCAAAGTACATTTAAGATGGGAAGTGAAGCTTACCAAATATTCTTTAAATATACACAGTTTGACTGTCCAGTGGGAAGAGGAGGTCAGCCTGAGGCGTGGACTACATCTTCCAAGATCCTTGCTACCCTTGCTTTATTTATGAAATGATCTTATGGAGAGAAAAAATAAATCTATGCTTTTAATATCTAACCCAAAGGGCAGCATTCATAGAGGTGCAGTGCCCCTAACCAACTGATGTGTTTTGGATATTTCATCTAAATAGGAAATTACCACTTCTAGAATAATCCAAATGACCTCTTACAAGTTTAGACTTTTCCCCAGGATTTTACTTTCCATTTTATTTGCCAAGGTAATAAAATGACAGCTTGAGGAGACTGTTAACTTGCCATACATATTCCTAGCCTATTTCCTGCATATTTATTTTATTTCTAAAACTCAGAGTGAAAAAATAGGCCAATAAATCATTTTAACGTACACAGATGTGGCTAAGATTACATCTCCTTCTTCACTATTTCTTTGCATGTTCTTGACTGGAACTTTTACTTGTTGCAAATGATTTAGGGGGAAGTCCATGCCCTCACATGTGTTTGCAGGGTTCCTAGAACAACAACACTTTAAATGTGAGTAGAGCCTTAGGGCACTTTTACTGGCTAAATATGGGCTTTTACAAATTAATGCGCTTTGAAAAAGTAGCTAAGCAACTACATTATAATGTATTGAAGAAGAGGTTAACATTTGGGGTGTTAGTTTCAAACAACTAAACAATAAACAATCCCCCCCCCCCCAAAAAAAAAAAANAAAAAAAAAAAAAGTTTGAAGACGATATCAAAAGGGGGATTTTTCTCTGTGTAAGTAAATCCCTTGGAAGCAATTCTGCTTGGATTGTTCTGAGGAGAAATTAGGTCACATTTGGCTAACATCACTTTATTGTCAGGGTAACCTGCTCCTTTGGCTCCTTCTGCTTAGATGTGTGTGTGTTTGTGTGCACTTTCTCACAAAGGCTCACTAACAGCCTATATTCAGAATCTTCCAAAGGAGCTGATTTTTGGTTTTTTTCTTCCTATATCACTGTAGGTGCTCAAGAAAGATATGGGCCAAAATGTTACTGAATGTTTAGACTTCTTTGATCTTGGCATTCATTTTGGTTTCTTTTTCAAGAAAACCTATTTCCAGTATAGAAGGTTGAGAACTGCTAGGCTGTTTTGCAGACTCTGAAGTCTCTGTTGTAGAAAACAGTCTTCCAATAATAATAACTGTACAAAGTCATTTCAAAGCAACCTCCTATTATCTACTCTATAAGGAACAAAGAACAAGAACATTTGTTTTGGTTTTTGTTTCTTAATCTGAAAGAAATCCAGAATTTAAGAAGTCTTTGGCTTTTGCAAGAACAAGTTCACATGTTATTTAGTCATATGGTGGCCATGAAGTTGTGGTACTGTGCTTTCTTAAGAGCTCCATTATCATAATTAATGTTATCTATTATTCCAAGATCTACACACAACTTCAGAGGGTGTCAACTTTTTCTATAAACTCACACTTTTACAAGTGCAAACAACTCTACATTATTTGTGATTTTAAAATAGTGAGAAATTCAATGCTCTCAACCAACCTAGTATGTGTTGCACACTAAAAGTGTACAATGTTCTGAGTAACACATGTATAAACAGCAAGTAAAGTCCTACACAGCAAGGTGTAGAGCCTCACAGAACAAAATCACACTGAACTGGAGATGTTATAATATGGCTTAGTGGTTGCACAGTCCTGGGACCAGTGGGGACTGCAGCAGACTCCACCACAATTTGAAACAAGGAGTCTCTGCTTTTAATAAAGACCAATGTAAAACATGGTTCTGAATGCAGCACAACTAAAAAGTCTGAAAAGAAAATTAAGGCACTGGAGATGGAAGTAAAACTCATCAGGCTTAAGTTCTAGCCTAAACTGTGAAGTTACTGGCATTTCAAAACCAATTAACAAGGATATTTAATAAGTTGAGCTAATTGGTAGTATTGTGCAAACGGAGAACAGAAAAGAAGAGAAAAAAGTTCTGGGTAATGTCAAACATATTAGTGTAGCCTGAACTATATTAAAAGACTGAGGAGTAATTTTAAAAGGAAAAATAATTAAGCGTGTGGAGGTAAAAGGAAAATAGGATAAAACGCAATATAAGTTTACCAGAGACTGATCTTGAAGTTTAGCCCAATATTTTTCTTTAATAAAAATGGATTTTTAGACAAGAGAAATACAGTAGATCTATCCGGATTTCAGTAAACTGTTTGATATGCTGCCATATAGGAAATTACTTGTTAAACTGAAATAAATGGGAATTAGAGGAAAAATTGCAAGGTGAGTAAGGAACAGGCTAAAACAAAAACTTCGTGGGTTTTGCTTAAGAGGGAACTCCAGTAACAGGAAGCTACTAGAGGCTTTCATAGACGATCTTTGTTGGGCCAGTCTTACTTAATATTTTTAGTAGAAATAATTGTCTGAGAAAGATAACAATGTTTTAAAAGCACCTGTTGATGACCCAGAATTGTGATTCTCCATGCTTGACAGCCACATACCCTTACAGTCAGGAAAGTCAGTCTGGCTTCCAGCCAGGTCTTATTAGACTACCTTTCCCAAGGAAAGTCTGGCACGTGCAGGACAGCCAGACGTAGGCTTGCACGTATTTTCAGTGGAGGCAGCAACTACCTCCCATCTGACTCTTCTCAGATGTGCTGACTCCTCTCCTGCCCGTCACTGGCTGCACATTTAGCAGGTCCTAAGCTCCTGGCAGGGCATCCTTTGGGGCAATCTCATTACAAATCACTCTAGCAATATTCATCAGACTCACAGAGCAGTATTAGCACACAGTTGTGTCCAAGACAACATGTCTAGCATCTCTTCAGGACACACTAACTCTGGCACAGTGCTGTGTGAAACCTTTTATGTGACTTCTGGGCCAGACCTAATTTGTGACTGCCCAGGCCAGCACTGGGACTCAGATGCAGACAAGCTCTAAGATAACTTGGCTTGTTTAGCCTATCAAATTGAAGGCTGAGAAGAAACTTGATTATATGATAATTGCAGGAATGGAATTACAGTAAATTGCTTCCTTAAACAAAAGGGAACTGGATTTTATGCTCTTTCCAGTCTTATTTCCTAAGCTTTTAAGTCATGCCTAACTAACTGTATGACTCTTTTGGCAACCAAGTCTTGCCAGGATGGTCCATAGCCAAAGGTTGTACACCTAATTAATTCTTAAAGGTAGCTGGAAATGAAGCCTTCTACCATTTTTGTGCAATTTGGTGCTGTTGGAGTAGTCTCCAGGAGGAGAATTAAACCATGATCTAGATAGAATAGGCATTAAAAAACAACATTGCCAAAAGTTAAGCACAACTCACTGAAAAAAGTACAAGAAACACTCAGGGCGTGGAATCTCTGTCTGAAAGAGGTCACAGACTTTTTGAAGGAGCCAGAGAATCAATACCATAGTAGAGCCACATGCCTCTACTGGAGAGATAGAGAGTATTGAGTTTACGTGGCCAGGTTTTGGTAGTGGGAGGGCTACAGGGGTTGCTACTGTGAGAACCTGCTACAAGCTTCCCCTGTGTCCAACAGAGCCAATGCCAACTGGCTTCAGGATGGACCCACTGCTGGGCAAGGCTGAACCCTTCAGTGACAATGGTAGCACCTCTCTGATAACATACTTAAGAAGGGCAGAGAAAACTGAGCAATTGCAGCTGGAGAGAGGAGTGAGAATATGTGAAAGAAACAACTCTGCAAACACCAAGGTCAGTGAAGAAGGAGAGGGAGGAGGTACTCCAGGCACTAGAGTAGAGATTCCCCTGTAGCCTTTGCTGAATACGATGATGAGACAGGCTGTCTCCCTGCAGCCCATGGAAGTTAACTGTGGAGCAGACATCCACCTACAGCCTGTAGAGGGCCCCATGCCAGAGCACGTGGATACCTGAAGGAGCCTGTGAGCCCATGGGAAGTCCATGCTGGAGCAAGCTCCTGGCAGGACCTGTGAAACTGTGAAGAGAGAGGAGCCCACACTGGACCAGGTTTGCTGGCAGGACCTGTGGACCCGTGGGAGATCCACACTGGAGCAATCTGTTCCTGAAGGACTACATCACATGGAAAAGACCCATGCTGGAATAGTTCGTGAGGAACTACAGCCCATGGCAAGGACTGTAGAACTTTGTGGAGGACTGTTTCCTGTGGGAGGGTGCCCTGGAATCAGCTAAGATAGGGTTAATTTTCACCAGAAGCTGGGAGAGGGCCACAGCCAGGATAGACAGCTGAACCAGCCAATAGGTTGACATCATACTGAATAGGTTAACCATACAGACATCATGCCTGCTACATAAGGATGGAGGGCAAGCCAGGAAGGGCAGGGACCTTTGGCCTAGGCCATCTAGGCAGTTGGTGCATTTTCTATCACCCACTTTATATATTGTTTCATTACTATTATTGTTATTACTGTTGTTTCTTTTCCTCTTGAGTTGTTCTCAATATAACATTATTTCAACCCATGGAGTTTTGCCTTTTTCTCCCTATTCTCCTTCCCATCCCACTGGGGGGTGAGGTTGGGTGACAGGAGTGGGGGATGGGTGGGTGAGAGGCCACATGGTGCTCAGCTCCTGGCTAGGTCTAAACCACAACAGATGAACCCCACAGTGAAACAAGGGAAGAGAGTGAGGATTCTCCTGTTTCGTTGAGGAGGGAGAGTGATAGAGTGATTTTGGTGGGCACTTGATGTCCAGCCAGTGTCAATCCACCACAAGGCAACAGAACAAGGTGGTCAGGCTCATGTTTTGGGGAAACTCAAGGCTTCTAACATGGAAAGCCACTGTCTGCCCTTATAACCATGCTGTGTGACTCTGCCTAGGAAACTTCCATCTCATCCTTACACGTGATAATGGAGCTGACATGTTAACTCCTCTGTCTTTTAGAGAAGCTGGGCTTGTTTGAACTGACCAGTCACTTAGATTTTAAATCATCAGTGGCTCTGTTGCTTTCACAGAGCAAGAAAAAGCAAAGCAATCATGCTGGAATTGATTGACCCACAGGTACCAAAAAGATGCTAAAAGATCTGTGGACATTGGGGTTTTTTGCTTTGTGAGATCTTACATGCAGCACTGAGCCTGCCATCTTGGCAGAAAATAGAGTCTAAAAATGTAAAGGTCAGCTGATCCGTTGGTAGAGTAAGTTGGAAAAAAAGGAAACAGAATAGGTTCTCTGATAAGAATAGAATTTGCTGTTGCTTATTTTGTAAAGTAAGATGTATGGCATTTCTGGTTTCATGTTGTAGATTTCAAAAGTGTTCAGGTCACATAAGGTTTTATTTCTGTGGACCAGTGTTGCATAAATGAGTTCTCTAAAGAAACATTATTTCCAAAGTAGCTGGAGCAGGCTGCCAGAGCAAATTAACTGCACACAGCCGTGGTACGGTGCTTCCCACCTCTCTAGTAGGGAGGGTGGCAAAGAGTGTAGGACAGCAGCTGGCCAAACCTTTTCTACACCCTGGTGGATGACAGATAGGACCTGAACTTGAAATACTGGGCAGGTTTCGAAACCTGCCAGTTTTCCTAGTCTGTTCCCTTCCTGCCTCCTTGGCAGGCATCTAAAGGATAGATTGAGCACTGGGGAGCCCCAGGGTTTCCAGGTAGCTGGAGAAACTCTCCATCTTGAGAGTAAGAATCTCCATGACCAGGGATGGAAATTCTCTAATGAATTTCCGAGCGCCATGTCTCTGAACCAGTTTTACTGCATGAATGACCTCAGGTTGAAGGTTCCACGCCCTCTGAGTCCCACAGCTTTGAACCCTTCCTGTTTGAGCTGCTGGAGTCAGAGGAATCCTGGCCCACGCAGACAGCAATTGGCACAATAATAGCATGAAGGTTATGCAGAAGCCCACCGCTAACCCATTTTAGACTAGTATTCAGTAATGCACAGCTGTTGCTGTTACTATTAACAATAATTTTGTTTGATCCAGTTGGTGACTGCCAGGGATCTTAGGAAACACATTTCATTTTGGAAACACCTTGTGTTTAAGAGTTTCTGAAACTAAATATGGCTGGACTTCAGTTCTGTGAATATTTTCCAATGTTTGGCTTTTCCTCCCAAAGCAGGATGAAAAATATTCTGGTAATTTGGAAATTATCATAAAATGGAAATTCATTTCCTTGGCCAGCTCTATTTATGAACACATTAATTCAAGTACTCTTCTACCAACAAAAGCCTTCCTAGCTTTTAATTAAATTGGAAGTCTGTGCCGTAGTATTGTCCCTCTGGTCTTCTTTCCACAATCTATTTGAGATTCTTCCTACCTTCTCTTGCTGTTGGCTATGATGGCACTTGGAATCCACTAAGAAACTGCAAGAATGCCAAGGAGTTTATTTTTTTGTGAGATTATAGATGACACTTGAGGAATAACACTTCATCTAGCAATCCCTTCTCTCCTCTAGTGATACCACTTACTTTTGACTGAGTTATTAAAAAAAAAAAGTCAATAGTAAAACTGAATGCTTCTTGTTTGGATCTTCCTCATGAACGTGGTCTTACCCTCAGAATGTCTGATATGGTGATGCAGATCAGGACCACTCTCCATTCAGTGCTTAATTTTAGGACTACAGATTTCAAAAGCTTGGCCTACAGTCATGAGTCCTAATTCTTTGTGCACCTTTCAGAAGACAAGTCTGATTGTCTTACTTTGGTTTTGAGTCATTATTCTCCATGCTTTGTTTTTGCCAAATGTCAAAATATAGCTGTTTCTCTGCTTCAGAGATATATTATACTAAGTGCACTGGAAAAAAAATATTGGCAATACTCTGGAAAAGAGAAAGAGATTTGGATGGTGCTGGGGGAAAAAAAAAAAGGGAAAAAGAAAAAAAAAGAAAAAAAGAGACCTTGCATACTACAGCTGGCAAATTTTGCNTGCTGTTGCTTATTTTGTAAAGTAAGATGTATGGCATTTCTGGTTTCATGTTGTAGATTTCAAAAGTGTTCAGGTCACATAAGGTTTTATTTCTGTGGACCAGTGTTGCATAAATGAGTTCTCTAAAGAAACATTATTTCCAAAGTAGCTGGAGCAGGCTGCCAGAGCAAATTAACTGCACACAGCCGTGGTACGGTGCTTCCCACCTCTCTAGTAGGGAGGGTGGCAAAGAGTGTAGGACAGCAGCTGGCCAAACCTTTTCTACACCCTGGTGGATGACAGATAGGACCTGAACTTGAAATACTGGGCAGGTTTCGAAACCTGCCAGTTTTCCTAGTCTGTTCCCTTCCTGCCTCCTTGGCAGGCATCTAAAGGATAGATTGAGCACTGGGGAGCCCCAGGGTTTCCAGGTAGCTGGAGAAACTCTCCATCTTGAGAGTAAGAATCTCCATGACCAGGGATGGAAATTCTCTAATGAATTTCCGAGCGCCATGTCTCTGAACCAGTTTTACTGCATGAATGACCTCAGGTTGAAGGTTCCACGCCCTCTGAGTCCCACAGCTTTGAACCCTTCCTGTTTGAGCTGCTGGAGTCAGAGGAATCCTGGCCCACGCAGACAGCAATTGGCACAATAATAGCATGAAGGTTATGCAGAAGCCCACCGCTAACCCATTTTAGACTAGTATTCAGTAATGCACAGCTGTTGCTGTTACTATTAACAATAATTTTGTTTGATCCAGTTGGTGACTGCCAGGGATCTTAGGAAACACATTTCATTTTGGAAACACCTTGTGTTTAAGAGTTTCTGAAACTAAATATGGCTGGACTTCAGTTCTGTGAATATTTTCCAATGTTTGGCTTTTCCTCCCAAAGCAGGATGAAAAATATTCTGGTAATTTGGAAATTATCATAAAATGGAAATTCATTTCCTTGGCCAGCTCTATTTATGAACACATTAATTCAAGTACTCTTCTACCAACAAAAGCCTTCCTGGCTTTTAATTAAATTGGAAGTCTGTGCCGTAGTATTGTCCCTCTGGTCTTCTTTCCACAATCTATTTGAGATTCTTCCTACCTTCTCTTGCTGTTGGCTATGATGGCACTTGGAATCCACTAAGAAACTGCAAGAATGCCAAGGAGTTTATTTTTTTGTGAGATTATAGATGACACTTGAGGAATAACACTTCATCTAGCAATCCCTTCTCTCCTCTAGTGATACCACTTACTTTTGACTGAGTTATTAAAAAAAAAAAGTCAATAGTAAAACTGAATGCTTCTTGTTTGGATCTTCCTCATGAACGTGGTCTTACCCTCAGAATGTCTGATATGGTGATGCAGATCAGGACCACTCTCCATTCAGTGCTTAATTTTAGGACTACAGATTTCAAAAGCTTGGCCTACAGTCATGAGTCCTAATTCTTTGTGCACCTTTCAGAAGACAAGTCTGATTGTCTTACTTTGGTTTTGAGTCATTATTCTCCATGCTTTGTTTTTGCCAAATGTCAAAATATAGCTGTTTCTCTGCTTCAGAGATATATTATACTAAGTGCACTGGAAAAAAAATATTGGCAATACTCTGGANTGGCAATATTCGGGAAAATAGATGGAGAGTTGGATGGTGCGTGGGGAAAAAAAAAAAGGGAAAAAGAAAAAAAAAGAAAAAGAGTGACCTTGCATCATACAGCTGGCAAATTTTGCCAAGCCAACAGCCAGCCAGAGTTAATCTGGCTTTACTCTCAACAAACCTGCAACAATGCTATTACAGTTTCACTACATTGTTTATGAAAAGCTGAGCTAGTCTGGAAAGCATTACATGAAAGACAATTCTAGGAAAAAGGGAAAAAACCCTGTAATCATTGACAATGCTCATGTCTGAAACCTGGTTTTTGAATGTACATTAGAATCCATAAAAGTAAATACTGAAGAATGGAGAGAATGTGTTACTTCCTGATTTTAAAACAATAATACACTTTCTGCTATAGCAACTATTAAATTTAGTGACTATCTCATCTATGTATCTATACAGAAGGAGAGAGCAAGGATGCTTTAGGATACATGTGCCTTTGCACATGTTCCATTTCAAAAGCTGCTCAGGGCTGGCATGCATACTCTGAAGTAATCAGTTATTCCCTGTGCCAGCATAAGATGTATCAAGGCAGCCTGCTCCAATGCTGCAGGCTTACTGCAGCCAGACCCACTCTTCACAACTATGAGTACAACATCCCTGCCACCACCGTGCATAGGGGTTAGGTGGAGATGTAGCAATGGCCAAGATGAGATCCTTGCATATATTTACATACACGTGTGTGTACACACACACACACACACCCCCCAACCCCCGGGGATCCTGAGTACCATTTACCACTATACTGCTTCTGACATAGATGAATGTCTTTACAGAGGGCTTGTGAGCTCAAATGCCTTTGCACTGTGTACACGCAAATCAGAATAAATAATAGAATCATAGAATAGTTTGGGTTGGAAGGGATCTTAAAGATCATCTAGTTCCAACCCCTGTGCCATGGGCAGGGACTCCTTCCACTAAGACCAAGTTGCTCAAAGCCCCATGCAGCCTAGTCTTGAACATATCCAGTGTTGGGGCATCTACAGCCTCTCTGGACAACCTGTTCCAATGTCTCACTACCCTCAGAGCGAAAAACTTCTTCCTTACATCTGATCTAAATCTTCCTTCTTCCATTTTAAAGCCATTACCCCTTGTCCCATCACTACAAGCCCTTATAAAAAGTCTCTCCCCAGGCTTCTTGTAGGCCTTCTTCAGATACTGGAAGGCCACAATGTGGTCTCCCTGGAGACTTCTCTAGGCTGAACAATCCCAGCTCTCTCAACATGTCCTCATAGGAGAGGTGTTCCAGCCTTCTTATCATCTTTGTAGCCCTCCTCTGGACCCTTTCCAACAGGTCTATGTCTTTCTTGTGTTGTGGGCTGTCCAGATGCAGTACTCCAGGTAGGGTCTCATGAGAGCAGAGTAGAGGGGGAGAATCATCTGCCTCAACCTGCTGGCCATGTTTCTTTTGATGCAGCCCAGGATACAGCTGCCTTTCTGAGCTTTACTTGTGCATTGCTGGCTCATGTTGAGCTTTTTCATCCATCAACACTCCCAAGTCCTCTTCAGGACTGCTCTCAATCTATTCATCGCCTAACCTGTATTTGTGCTTGAGATTGCCCCAACCCAGATGCAGAACATTGCAGTTGTCCTCATTGAACTTCATGAGGTTGGCATGAGCCCACCTTTCAAGCCTGTCAAGGTCATTCTAGACCGCATCCCTTCCCTTCAATATGTCGACCACACCACACAGCTTGATGTTGTTCGCAAGCTTGCTGAGGGAGCATTCTGTAGAGTTTTGTGTCTCAGAACTATTATTCAGAGCTTACCACTCTAAATGCCTAGATATTATCTGGCCTGTAAGCATCCTCTTGCAACTATATGTAATAAAAATCTACTGTTTCTAAGCATCCTTCCGCTGAAGTGGGAACAAAGGGGATGGCATAGAAAATGATTTCTAAAATAGAGCTGTCATCCAGAATAGTGTGATCAAACTCATGATCAAACTCAAAGGCTTTTGAGATCTTTAAATTTAGAGTAGTAAAAAGTGGAGAAGTAAAATCATATTTTTTTTGTTGACTGAGAACTCTAACTTCTCATATACTTATGACATTTAAATTCAAAATATCTAAAATGTGATAAACAGTAACACAGTCTCCTGGGGTTTTTGTTGCTTCTTCTCCAATTCACTTCTTGTTATCAAAATTCACAGAAGACTAACATTTTTAGAATCTTTAATGTATTTACACTGCATTTTTGAAAGTTCCTAGTCATATGAAATCTTAAGCTTCACTGTTTTTCAGTTAAATGCAGCTATTTAAAGTGGGGGTTTAGACAAATTACACAGTTGCTTTCTAGAGTAGAACACCAGCCCTGGGCTTGCTGCATGCCTGTGAGAGGCACACACCAGGCCACTGATGGTTGTCCCAGCTTGAGCCCTTGGAAGCATTGGGCTTGCAGGAATGCAAAGGGCCTTTAATCGTTACGCATCTTTTGAAAGACTTGAGTGTGAGCTCTTTTGTTGGCTTATGAGACAATGGGAAGACTCCATTAGATTTTCCTTCTGCTGGCTGAGCTGAACACCACATCACAGTATTTATGTGGGATTACCATGTAAGCATATGGTGAATCAAAGCTGGGTTTGCTTAAAAACACATGAGCACATCTGGGGTTTTATTCAAGCTCTACCTCATTGCTTGTTACATGTTGTCTTGAGCCCAGCATAAAGCATCAGAGTTGCTTCCAGAATCTTGCTGTCCTAAGGGACTCTTCATCTTTTACTGACACAGTAGGACAAATCACAGAAAACCAGGGCTGTCCCAGTTCTATTTGTCTGGCAACCATCAAGGCCTCTAGAGGCAAAGCAGTTCAAATATATGGGTGAGTGCCTTAAGAACAGAAAAAAAAATGTTAGTGTGAATTTAAACTGTTAGTGTCTGAAAAATCTACTCCTTTTAGCTTCAGCATATTCTGCAAGATTTGTGAACAATTTTGTCCAGCTGTTGGTTATAAGCATTCACTTTGTAAACAAAAGAAATCCCCAAGCCATCTTGTATGATGCTCTCTGACCAGGACTGTGCTTTGGGGCAGGCCCCGGATGTAAGACAAGATGTCAATGAGCAAATCTGCCCTGTGCTCAACTCTTCTATGTGAATATTTGCATAACACAGCCCAGAGTATTGGAAAGAGAAACATCCGTATGGGTTACACATTTGCCCTAAAGCAGAGACTATATTTTATGACTTCTTGTTTGGCCACTGGAGGTCAGTATTTTGGAGTGGAATGGACACAATTTCCCCTGTCTGTTTGGTAATCCTCTGTTAACAGTCATAAAGTCAGGAAGCACTGTACCAGACCTTTCCACGCATCATTGTGGTGTTTAGTATGTGTCATCTTGGCTTGACATGGGAATATGAGTACATTCGGCAGCAGTCAAGGGGTTATATTTTTGAATAGTGTGAGAACAGCTGCAGAGAACATAGTTATTACTCACACATTATGTAATGAAGTTGCAAGTTGCAGAGTGCAGTTGCGGTTTAGTGTGCTAGCTACACTTTACAACGTCACTGCATAATGTGACACTAGGGCAAAACATCAGCAAAGCTAATAGGAATACTTGTCTAATAATACATCATGATTAATCTATAGTTCTGAGACCAGCTCTAGCAGCTTTGGCTCTTCTGCTTGCACGGCACTCACTGTCTCCCCCTGCCCCTCAGGTCCCTTCCCTCTTGCTGGTGATAAGAACACAGGGTAGGTGGGAAAGGAGGTGCAAGTACATACTCTCTACATGTTGCTTTCTTTTATTCCATGTTGCTGGGATTGAGAGGGTCTCCAAATAAAAGTAAGTAATTAGTAGCATAGCCCACCAGTGGCCAGTAACTAGCAGTGTATCCAAGGGGTTAATAATGGGTCCAAGACTGTTAACATCTTCATTAATGATTTAGATGTTGGAGCAGGACGCGCTTCAACAAGTTTGCAAATGATACAAGGAGTGGCTGATATGTCGGAGGGTCATGCTGCCATTCAGAGGGACTTTGACAGGCTGGAGAAATGGTGTGAAAGGAACATTAAGTTCAACAAGGGAAGTATTGCACTGGAGGAGGAACAATCCCATGCACCAGTACATGCTGGGGGGCAACTAGCTGGAAAGTAGCTTGTCAGAATAGGCCATAGGGATCCTGCTGGACACCAATTTGAACATGAGCCAGCAATGTGCCCTTAAGGCAAAGAAGGCTACTGGTACACTGGGCTGCGTTAGGAGTAGTGTTGTCCACAGGATGTGATCCTTCCCACCTCCTCAGAACTGGTGAGACCACACCTGGAGTGCTGGGTTCAGTACTGGGCTCCTCAGTTCAATAGAGATACGGACATAGTGGAAAAAGTCCAAAGAAGGACCACAGAGATGATTAAGGGACTGGAATATCTCTCCTATAAGGAAAGGCTGAGAGAGCTGGGACTGTTCAGGCTGTTCAGACTGTTCTCTTCTCAGAAGAGAAGACACAGAGAGGGTCTCGCCTATGTACATAAACACCTGAAGGGAGAGTTAAAGAGGACAGAGCCAAGATCTTTTCTCTGGTGTCCAGTGCTAGGACAAGAGGCAGTGGGCACACACTGAAACACAGGAAGTTCTGCCTGAACATCAAGGAAACAATTTTTCACTGTGAGGGTGTTGAAGTTCACCAGGGAGAGGTGGAGTCTCTCTCCTTGGAGATACCCAAAAGCCATCTGGACACAGTGTTGGGCAAGTGGCTTTAGGTGGCCTTGTTTGAGCAGAGGATTGGACCCGATGACTTCCAGAGGTCCCTTCCAACCTCAACCACTTTGTGATTGTGTGATTTTGTGAAAAGACCTCTTTTCTCCTTCTGTCCTCCTCTCTTCATTTCTTCTCCTGTCTACTGAGTAA
>VYZX01031077.1:53621-64037 GCA_013401335.1 Brachypteracias leptosomus | reverse complement strand
AACAGGTCACTCAGAAAACTCAAATCACCCCTCTTTGAACATGGGGATATTTTGAAGGGTTTTTGGCAAAATGAATATTTAATGCAAGCTTGCAATTGCAAAAGTGATGTCTGTGATCCATTTATCCACAGAAGAGTTAATAGTATCAGGGCTGAGAAGGGTTAAGCTTCATCATGTTTCACTGTTATTCTATTCTTCAGGGTCATAAGTATATGACCACCTTGATCCTGGAATATAATTTAAGTTAAACAATATATTCTTGTAATGTAATTTCAAACATCCTTTCCTGAAAGCATCCTGCCCAAGAAGTGCTCACTTTTTTTTTTTTTTTTCCCAGGGCCGAGATTTTAGTAATTCTCCTTCTTGACCTTTTTCTTGATCTCTTTCACAATGGTTTCAATCTGTTTCTGTATTTCATATACTTCATGAAATAACACCCATTGAAACATCCTATGATTCATTAGTGTATTGTGTTATGGGTCTTACAAGTGGGCTGTGTTTAGTTGGTGATTTCTACAGTTAGTGTTCTGAACTGCAGTAGGAACTTTACATCTTTCCTCATGGAAAGATGACTGTCAACATCAATAAATTTTCCCCTAAAACAGATGAGGGCAAATGATAATGGAGGACATTGAAGGGTCTCACATTCATTTCAACAGAGCTCTGCATCTTCCTTGACCCTTGCCTTCAGAAAGAAACAAACATTTCTGGTAAGAGACAGTTACAGAATGGGGTTAATTGGAGAAGAAAACTGGTGGTACTAATGATGGTAAGATAAGAGGAAAGGTCTAATTCACTCATCTGAGTATTCATTGTAAAAAGCTGACCACAACGTAATATGATATCTCCTCATACAGGAAGGTATTCTGTGACTTCACGCTGGGGGTGTCATGTATGCTGTTCAGCCTTTCAAGAGAAATAACTTGAAGCAGAGTATTAAATAGTGTAGAAAGCAAGCTACCAGTGTGACAGCAGCTAAGGCTGTGTCAGATGTGGGGGGGGTGCATGAAGAAGATAGCTCAAAATTATTTCAGGTTCAGAGAAGGTTATTTATATACACTCAGTTGGAAGGCCATTTGAGATGCAGCAATAAGAAACTCATGCTGAAAGACGGGAGACTGAATATTTTATGATCTTTTCCTGACTAAATAGAATGAGTCACAGCACTATGTTGGAGCTGAATTGGGCATGACTTCTGGCGGGACCTCAGGTCTGTAGTATAGTCCAAATGCATCTGAATGCCATGGCCTTTCCTTTCTCCATTAGTCCAGGCACAGGGCAACAGATTACAGGGTGAACCAGCAAGTTACCTCTGCCACAGGAGTTCCCACAGAGGCTGTACAGATGGGCTTGGGAGGTGAGAATTTCCCTGAAGCATGGAGGGGAAGTGGAGAAGGAGGAGACAAAGGGGCAAATCTCCTGCTGAAGCTGTAATGGAACTGCAGCCATGGCCCCCAGCAGAAGGCAACTGTTCATCTGTTGTGCAAAGTTGTATAAAGAAAGGTATAATGAAAATGAAAGTCACATTTAGTGCAGGAAATGACAATTGTCACATTTTGCTCATTGTAAGCCTCTAACTTGTGACTAGGTGCCAGATTCAGCTGAATTTTTTATTGAAGCTTTAATCACTTGTGTTCTTGACTATTTCAGTTTCTTTTTTCCTCTCCCCATTTAAATGCCTGTTTTTTAAAGTACAGAACAAAACGGTATGGCTAGACTGCTCTTTTCTTGAGAAATTATATCACCTCTGTCCTGTGACACCATCCCTGACTTCCTTTCCATCATCAAATTCAGATTTAAATTACACTCCTGAGGGCTGATTCTTTCTTCATCACATTTGTTTTAGACTTGTGTGGCTCACTGGGTTCTTTAATCGTGATTTAAAAAAAGAGAATTAGACCTCTTGGTTGCTACCCATAGATTTGGTCCATCCTGCCTATCATCTTGTACTCATGGTAACACCAACATATTGAGTCTGCGTATACTTCTATTGTCTGCGTCTCTTTTCTGTCTCTTTTCCATAACTGGATATTTTGTACTTTGTTTGCTATCCTATAAATCTTCGCCAGTTGAGTCATTGTCTTGCCGTCAATATGTAATTATAAAGATTTCTCTTAAAGGTTCTGATTGAACCTATGCACAAACTCTGCAGGTGAAAATGACAAAACAAAAAATGTCTCTAAGAAAGAGGAGGTTTGACTTGATTCTTCACACCTTACATTGGTAGGAGCTGAAGGCCTTCCGTCTTAGGGTACTGGATTGTTTCTAATGCTAGGCTATTCAGAAACAAATTGCTTACATTATAACAAGTTATCTGGCTAAGTTACTAATTAGTAGATTAAAAAGGATTAGACATGGACTTTCCAGTTGATTCCAGGCAATCAAACCAAATAAATCAACAAGAAAAAAGAAATTGTCTTCCAAGGATACTTGCATAGAAACGGTACTATGGATAATATTCAGTTTGCATGCAGTAGCTGTTTCCAGCTTTGGAAAATGTATTGTTTCCATGCACAACTTCTGGGGCAGTCACTGCCAAAAAACATAAGCTCTGTGTGAAAGCTAATAAAGCTAATTTCTACCTCAGGGTATGACTTTGTGTGTAGTTGCATATACTGAGAAAGACTAGAGAAAGTAGATATCTAACAAAAAAGCTGCAAAAGAAATGGATAGTGTTGGTGTGAAAGAGTATTTACACTCTTCTACTTGGCCCCTGGATAGAGCTTTCAGAGCTAAATCCCCCCACAATCTGGAGTTTAATTAATCCAATCTCCATAGTAGATGCTCCAGTGCAAGGTCCTAATCCTTAAACTCTTCTTGAATAGACTCCAGCCTGTCTGTAGGCACCACTGTCTTCAACATTCACATTCCTTACACATTGGTGTTTATGAACTGTATTCATCAAGGCCTTAGTTTTGAATGTCATCAGTAGTGGGGTGCTTGTCTCACAGTCAAGAATTTTAAGGATCCACAAATTAGATGTTCCTCTACCTGTGTAGCCCGAGAAAATAAAAATGCTGGGTGCAGTGTCAATAAACCAAATGACATTGAGTTCTTTATTGAATAGGCAGTGGTGGTAGTGGCTCAGTGAGTATCACTTCCTTTTTTTACTTGTTTTGTTTTAAAATTTTTTTTCTTAATACAAAGCCTAGTGGCTAGTACATTCTCATATACTCTAGAAGACATAGGTTTACTTCCTTTCTCTCCCTGGTTTATATATTATGCTAGCATTTATTGCTGGCTGCAGGAGGTATTTTCCCTTGTGCACTGCCTGCTCACTGCTATCTGCAAGTACCTAAATAATTATGTAAGATGTTTAGACTTTTAGCTTGTGGTTGACTATCCTCCCCACCAGCAAGAACATGTATTATAGTGCTTAGATAATGCTTAAGTTACTTTGTCAATCTAGCTCTTGAACATCCATCGAAGGGCTTTAATCCCTTGGGTATAAAAATGAGAATAAATAGGTGAGAAAAGATTTAAGAAGTTTTTGTCCAAAAGCGTGAAATTTACCTGAAGAAAAAAAATCAGATTTTTACTCACTTGAAGATAGTTTAAAGACAAAGTATAAGGGGATCACTAGAACAGTTGCAGATGGTTTGTGTGAAATGGCTCAGGTACAATAAGAACTACATGAACTTTTGCCCTGAACTTGAACCAAGATCTTTCTCTCTCTCTCTCTTTTTTTTTTTTTTCCCCTGATGCACTAAAGTTGTTTAGTTAAACTTTTGGTTTGTTTCTTATCCTGTTCATATGTCTCTTTAGCCCTTATCTCAGCTGGGACTAGTACTCAGCTACCACCAGGAAGGCTGATTTGTGAGACTTACAGCCAGCTCTGTTCTATGTTGGCCAAAAGTGTCCCTGTTGCAGCAATAATAGAGTTAGCCAGCCTTTCTAATCTTTTCCATTTGTAGACCATTACTAGATTTTGATACCAGTAAAAGGAGATGAGTGTCTTTCTCTTGTTGTCAACAGAGATGTCAAAATTCCTGTTTGAAATGAAGATCTCTCTAAAAATGTCTCTTCAAAGATTTTATGTCAAGCTTTTCTTAGTTTTTCAAATATACTGCATTAAATCCTGGAGACCCCTTTGATCACCTCTCTCCCTTCTCTGTGTTACTCTTCTGTGCTGCTGATGAACATGACTCAATAATTCTAAAACCCACTAATTCTAGTAGATAGTTCTTCACAGTTTCCTTTCAGCCTGCTCCCTTCCTTATTGTTTGTTACTGCCTCTCCTTATCTCCTCATGCTTTTTTTCTGTCTCCTTTTCAAAATAATCTGTGGTTCACCTTCTCTGTTCTTCACCCTTTGTTTCCTAAGTCCTTTTTTTGAAGTCTCTGAATTTTCCTAAGCACCAAAAACTGCTGGGCCAACTCACACAGAAATTCTCTCTGTCAAATCAGTAGACAGCAGGTGAAGGTTGGCTTGCAAGCCTTATTGCAATCAGGGAATCTTATAAATGCCCTGTTTATTTTCATTGTAAAACTTAAAACCTACACAGTCTATTTAATCATAGAGTAGCAGTGATAGAGAATTTGAAAAAGAAATAATAATGGAGGAAAGATATCCCAATCACAGGGTAGAGACAAACAAAAAATCAGAGATCAGAGGTCCATGTTCAATATACAACAGACTTCCCCATGTACAGTATCCTTGTACTGTGGTGTAAAGGCACTACTTGGTTATAAGTACCTCTCATTCACATTTGTCATCAACACTGTGTTAATTAGTTTGCTAGAGAAGGGATACAAATGATCTTATCAGGATTGTGGCAATTAGTAGAGGTTCTCTTTCTTGATACTGAGAAACCAGAAGACAAATGGTACCTTGAGAGAGACTCTTTCATTCAAGTCAGAAAGCTGTTGTAGACAGGGAGGGATGGGCAGGAAAGGACAGAGAAAGGAATCACTGTACTTTCAGCTGTCCAATATAATTTTTTTTTCCAACAATGAACAAAGCTACTTCAGCTCCGTGGCTGGAACTTGGCAGCTCTTCTTTGAGTTCCTTAAAAAAGAAACAAAATTATTCTACCATCTGGGAGACCTACTTGTCCTTTCCTTTTCCTCACTACGTTATGTTTGCAGTTGAATATAGCAACATATGCATGCAGAGCTTTCCAGCTGAGATGTGTAGAGATTCTTTTACAATTACCAGAATGGAGTCAGCTGTGTATAAGAACTTCTCTGCCCCAATCACTTAACCTATTATTGATTCAGAGGAAGGGACATAAGGAATGGCAATATAATTTTACATAGACAGAATGTGGTGGCCATGACTCAGTCTGGAAAATGGCCAGTGCATGAAATATGATAATTTGAGACTCCAGTCCAGCAAAGTACTTGGCCATGCACTTCATTGAAAGCAGGCATATAGTCTTACTGACTGTTCATATTCTGAAAATTGGTTTAGGGCTTGAATGTATATTGGGCTGGGACCTTACATCCCTGTTCCATAAAAACACAGTAGGACCATGGATAGCTGGGTATGTGTCTTTGTATCTTGTGGGTAAATGTAATTTTATACTGCTTGCACTCCAAAATGGTGGGACATGAATTAGCATTGATCCAGAAAAGGTGACTTCCATTAACATAATGCTCTACCTCACAGTGCAACTTAGGTCCAACTACTGCTGTCACATGGTTGATGACCTGCTCCAAGCAAGGACAAACCTTGTGGCTGCCCACCCAAAACACAACCTTCTGACATACCCTGCGGTGGCTTTACATTCAGTTGACAGGAGGAACCTTCCCCCAGTCTATAGTATTTACTAGTATGGGGCTAGAGAATGAATTTGGAAAGGTCAGTGGCAATATCAAATTTTTTGTAACTCCCCATTAAAACTCAAAGGAATTTTGGCTCTTCCTTTTGGGATTAGCTTTCTGCACTTATGAAGTGATTAACTAGGATATGGAATAAAGCAAGCTTTGCCTACAAGAATATATATTCCTTAAGACATACTCCATTGGTACCCAGGCTGGCATGAGCTGCTAAGGGGGGTGTGTGTGTGAATTTCACACAGAGTGAATATCGTCCTTTTTTCACATATTAAAGAGCCAAAGAAAGACCAAGAAAAATTGGTCTCATTCTTTTCTAACGTAAAGGGGGCCAGATCCTCAGCTGGTCTATATTAGTACACTTTCTTGAACTCTTTGGAGAGATGCTGATTAGAACCATGTGAAGATCTGGGATGTCTTGTTATTTTTACAAAATTGTATAAAATGGGTCTACTCAACTCTCAGTAGCTATGAAAAGAAGTTATAGTACAGTTATAATATAGCATTTTAGCAACTAGAAGAAAGACAGAAAGAATGTATATGAGACAACCCTTTTTGATATGGAATGTAGCAAACGTGGAAAAAATTACCAATCAAATGACATATTTGAAAACTTTAAGGCTATGGTTTGGAAACATTAATGTATTTAAGTCTGGCATCAACAGAACTCATTTTTCTAAAGTGAGTGTTTTGATTCAGCATCATTAATGAACCATTTGCTCAGCCTTTTTTTACCAGATAAATGTAAATCTTAAAAATCTCTGCTAGATTGCTCGTTTTAATGAACTATGTGAAAAAAAGGTCTTGGCAAGGCAAAAATACATATTAAGCATCTTTCATAGGAACATTGCAAGCAGCTATAATAAAATGCTCCTGGATGAATTGATGAAAAGTTTTGAGCTCCTCGCCTATTAAAATACGAATTTTTTATTTACTTGTTAAAATTTGGGGGCCCACTATACCTAACAGGCATAGGAAGAGTTTTCCACCTCTTTAGCATGAAACAGAATTCCCACTGCTGGCAAAACCAGTGGAAAAATATCTTGTTTCCAAAGTATAGTCACGAAGTAAAACAGCAGGGCCCAATTTTGAGGTCCAGGTTGAATATATATTCAGTTTTTACATAGACAAAAGTGTCACTGAAGATGATATCTCAGCATGTTCTCAGTAAAAATGCCAAGCACTTGAGGGTCACAAGATGTATTTGACTGTTAAATTCTAGGTATTTCTAAAAGGTTGGTTTTTTTTTTGTTTGTTAGCAAATATATCTATTTCTGCTGGCAGAAATTGTTTTTCAAAACTAATATCATAAAGGCAACATTTATCAGTTTTAGCACACAATACCAAGCTTCTTAAGTTTTTATGACGTTCGTGTAACTTACTGCGATGACAGCTCTTGCACTGTTTTTTGGGGAAAGCCTCAAAGTTTATAAAAGCTACTTTTCGGATTATATACTTTCACTGTACCAGTAGTCTACAGACTGAAACTTCCCTGTATCTTATGTAGGCCCCTCTCTCTTCCAATATATACCCTTAAAATCATACTTTTTGGCTTCTAAATTTGTGTTTAAGTCAATTTCTCATGTCTCTCTTTATTTTTAATTCTGATTTATAGAATCATTAAGATTGGAAAAGACCTTTAAGATCATCAAGTCCAACTGTCAACCCTACATTACCATGTCCACTAGACCATACCCCAAAGTGCCACGTCTACATGTTTTTTGAACACTTCCCAGGGATGGGAACACATCCACCACTTCCCTGGACAGCCTGGTCTGGTGCTTGACCACTCTTTCAGTAAATAAATCTTTCTTAATATCCAATCTAAACCTCCTCTGGTGCAACTTGAGGCCATTTCCTCTCATCCTACTACTAGTTACTTGGGGGAATAGACCAACCCCACCTTACTACAATCTCCTAGTTGTATAGAGCAATAAGATCTCCTTCAGCCTTATCTTCTCTAGACTAAACAATCCCATCCAATAGGTGAGTCACCTGGCCATAGAAGGAGGTCAAATCAGTTAAACAGGGTCTGCCTTTCATGAATCCATGCTGGCTTGGGCTTATCTCCTGATTCTCCTGCATGTGCCGTGTGAGTGCATTCAAGATGAACTGTTCCATAATTTTCCCTGGTACCAAGGTCAGGCTGACAGGCCTGTAGTTTCCCAAATTCTCCTTCTGACCCTTCCTGTAGATGGTCATCTCATTGGCAAGCCTCCAGTCACCTGGGACCTCCCCTGTTAACCAGGACTGCTGATAAATGATGGAGAGTGGCATGGCTGCCTCCGTTTAAGGCTCAGGGCAATCTCTATGGAGCAGAATTTGTTTCACCCCTCTTCCCCCTCCCCTCTTCCCTCCCAGGGGAGGAAGAAAGGCCTCACACAAAGTTGGAAAATTAAGATTACAACTTTTAACAGGGAGTAACAAAAGGGATATCAAAGGAAGGGAAATATACAGAGGTATTAAGGGAAGGTATATATACAAATATGTACAACACCGATCCTCGGATGTTGCTGGATTCCTCCCAAGCCATGTGGAGTTGTAGCAGCCACAGAGCCATGCAGAGCCAGCAGCAATCCCAGCGAGGAGGGGGCGAGCGGAACTTCCTGTGTCCTTTTATAGAATGTGGCAGGAAGGGGAGTGGAATAGCCGCTCCACCTGTCCCTCCCCTTCCCCAAACCTTAAACCACAACAATGGCGAGCTCCTCTGCCAGCTCCCTCAGCACTCTCAGCTGGATCCAATCTGGCCCATAGACTTGTGAGTGTCTAGATAGTGTAGCAGGTCACTAACTGCTTCCTCCTGGACTATGGGGGGTTTGTTCTTCACTCTGTCCCTGTCTTCCAGCTCGGGGGCTGAATACTCTGAGGATGACTACTCTGACTGTTAAAGACTGAGGCATAGAGGCATTAAGTACCTCAGCCTTTTCCTTATCCTTGGTGGCAATGCTTTCCCCTATATCTAATAAAGGGTGGAGATTCTTCTTGGCTCTCTTTTTGTTGTTAATATATTTGTAAAAAACTTTATTTTTATTATATCTTATGACAGTGGCCAGATTGAGTTCTACCTTGACTTTTGCCCTTCTGATGTTCTCTCTGCATGACCTAATTAGATCCCTGTACTCTTCTTGAGTTGCCTGCCCCTTCTTCCAAAGGAGGCAAACTCTACTTTTTTTCCTGAGTCCCAGCAAAAGCTCCCTGTCCATCCAGGCTGGACATCTTCCCTGTCAGTTCATCTTAGGACATATGGGGGCAGCCTCCTCCTGCACCTCTAAGACTTCCTTCTTGAAGAATGACCAGCCTTCCTGGACCCCTTTGCCCTTCAGGACTGCCTCCCAAGGGACTTTCTCAACCAACATCCTGAACAGGCCAAAGTCTGCCCTCCAGAAGTCCATGGTAGTGGTTTTGTTGACCCCCCTCCTTCACCAAGAATCGAGAACTCTGTCATTTCATGGTAAGCCCAAGATGGTCTCTGAACACCACATTACCCACCAGTCCTTCTCTGTTTGTAAACAGCAGGTGTAGAAAGGTACCTCCCCTGGTAGGCTCACTTACCAGCTATCTCATGAAGTTATCTTCCACACAGTCCGGGAACCTCCTAGACTGTTTCCTCTCTGCCATGTTGTATTTCTAGCATATGATTAGTAAGTCCCACATGAGAGCAAGGGCTGGTGATTGTGAGACTTCTGCCAGCTGCTTGTAGAATGCTTCGTCATTTCTTGAATTGTGATTTTTTTGCAACCAAGTAGTTGTCTGAGATTCTTTGGAGATAATTTATTTACAAGAGGCTGAGGTTGCTCTTGAGAGGAAGTAGGTGAATATAATCGTTATGTGTTGTAGTGATTTTCTACAGTGGCATTTTTCCTCTTTCTGTGTAAAAAAGATGCAGTACACCCAGAAAAATCATGTCTGGTTTTATTTCTGTGATTTCTGCTTTTATGTTCATTGCATTGAACTTTATACAATTTATGAATGGGAAAATAATAGTGTGATAAACACCATTTGACCACTGTTGTGTAATCTAAAGTAATTAACATTTCAGTTAATCTGGGAAAACACAGTGTAAAGTTAATCTGCAGGAACACATAATTTACAGAAAGAGTCCTTTACAGAAAGAGTTGGCTTCAGGTCTTTATTTATCATGTCCCAGCATGATAACAGCACATTTTGATATCCTGGCATCCCCACAGTTCTTCTGCTATAAGCCAACAACAATGCCAGTGACATTAGCAGAGGAAGAAAGAGCAACTAAAAAGTTTCACTATACATGATGCTGATAGGAACCTGATGTGGGAGGTATGGCTGTTCCTTTGTCAGGACTGACTCAGGTAGAGGGGTTGCTACACTGACTAATATTTTCTGAATGCAAGCCATAACAAATCCTGTCAGTCTCTCTTCTTGGGACAGGCTTTTGTAGTACTTATGGAGAGCACAGCACGAAGTGTGACATTGAACAGACAATTTTTCATGCTACTATATGCATATTCTTACCTGAAATAGCAGTTTGTCATTTCTTAGCTAAGAAACTGTAGGAAAATTATAATGAATAATGTTCATGTAGCTTTAGATAAGAATACCGAGGGAAATTATAGTCTTTATTATAACCACTAGGGAAGGAACACCTTTCTTTTTGCTTCCTAAG
>VYZX01031077.1:36820-52970 GCA_013401335.1 Brachypteracias leptosomus | reverse complement strand
GCCAAAGTCTGCCCTCCAGAAGTCCATGGTAGTGGTTTTGTTGACCCCCCTCCTTCACCAAGAATCGAGAACTCTGTCATTTCATGGTAAGCCCAAGATGGTCTCTGAACACCACATTACCCACCAGTCCTTCTCTGTTTGTAAACAGCAGGTGTAGAAAGGTACCTCCCCTGGTAGGCTCACTTACCAGCTATCTCATGAAGTTATCTTCCACACAGTCCGGGAACCTCCTAGACTGTTTCCTCTCTGCCATGTTGTATTTCTAGCATATGATTAGTAAGTCCCACATGAGAGCAAGGGCTGGTGATTGTGAGACTTCTGCCAGCTGCTTGTAGAATGCTTCGTCATTTCTTGAATTGTGATTTTTTTGCAACCAAGTAGTTGTCTGAGATTCTTTGGAGATAATTTATTTACAAGAGGCTGAGGTTGCTCTTGAGAGGAAGTAGGTGAATATAATCGTTATGTGTTGTAGTGATTTTCTACAGTGGCATTTTTCCTCTTTCTGTGTAAAAAAGATGCAGTACACCCAGAAAAATCATGTCTGGTTTTATTTCTGTGATTTCTGCTTTTATGTTCATTGCATTGAACTTTATACAATTTATGAATGGGAAAATAATAGTGTGATAAACACCATTTGACCACTGTTGTGTAATCTAAAGTAATTAACATTTCAGTTAATCTGGGAAAACACAGTGTAAAGTTAATCTGCAGGAACACATAATTTACAGAAAGAGTCCTTTACAGAAAGAGTTGGCTTCAGGTCTTTATTTATCATGTCCCAGCATGATAACAGCACATTTTGATATCCTGGCATCCCCACAGTTCTTCTGCTATAAGCCAACAACAATGCCAGTGACATTAGCAGAGGAAGAAAGAGCAACTAAAAAGTTTCACTATACATGATGCTGATAGGAACCTGATGTGGGAGGTATGGCTGTTCCTTTGTCAGGACTGACTCAGGTAGAGGGGTTGCTACACTGACTAATATTTTCTGAATGCAAGCCATAACAAATCCTGTCAGTCTCTCTTCTTGGGACAGGCTTTTGTAGTACTTATGGAGAGCACAGCACGAAGTGTGACATTGAACAGACAATTTTTCATGCTACTATATGCATATTCTTACCTGAAATAGCAGTTTGTCATTTCTTAGCTAAGAAACTGTAGGAAAATTATAATGAATAATGTTCATGTAGCTTTAGATAAGAATACCGAGGGAAATTATAGTCTTTATTATAACCACTAGGGAAGGAACACCTTTCTTTTTGCTTCCTAAGGATTCTCTTCAAATGAAGGCTCATTATGACTGTAACTGAGGTGTGAAACTGACAACAAGTTAGAGTGACAGCTGAAACTAAAATAATCAGAAAAGATATGGTTTCTATGGGAGAACCAACCTTACCATTTATATAAGAGCCCTTGTCTTGCCCATGGTACCTGGTACTGCACAGACACAAGGACTATGAGTCCTCAGAAAGGGCTATTACCTGTATGGTTAACTAGACTATGTGGAAGAACACGTCTTGTGAGAAAAGAAACCAGAAACTGAATTTGAAAAAGCTGTCTGGGTGAAAGTCCACTAGAATCCCTCTAAGTCCCTTCTGAGTGAATGAAGTACCACCCATGATAGATGAATACTAAGGGGTCACTTAAGCAAACTACACGAGCATCTGAGCCCAGGTGGTGTCCATCTGAGAGTACCTATTTGTCACTTGTGAGACAGCATTTGGAGTAGTGTCCAATTTGGATCGGACAAAGGCACAACAATTAGGATACTGGCATACAGAAGAAAGTCCAATGGGGGCCCACCAGAATGGCTGAGACCTGGAACATGTGCTGTATGTAATGCTGAGGGAGATGTGTTTGGTCTAAGAAAAGAAGACTAATCAGTGACTTTGCTTACTTAATAAGTGATTGCTTATAAAGAGGGTGAAGGTAGACTCTACTCAGAGGTTCACAGTAAAAGGAAGAGAACCAGTGGACATAAGTAACAGCAATGAAAATGACAGCATTGTGAATAAGCTAAAATGCTTTGACAACCCTGACCAGCTTTACTGAGGCCTCCACCCACAGAACCTGACTGTGGACTTCATTTAAGGTCAGGTCTGGATGCCTTGGCTTTGCCTGAACTATGTTGTAGGCACTGTACTATTTCCTGCTATCCCAGCTTATTGGCTGGTTCTCCAGGATGGAATTCAGACCTACACTGTAGGTAGATTTTTTCTGCTATCTGATCTTCAGTTGATGCCAGATGGATCTTGGAAGAGACTCACTATCCTGCCTTGTCTTGACTGTCAATAGAGCAGTCCTGTTCTGTCCACTTTGCTGGTTTGTCTTTCCTTGGGAAGCAGTCCTGCTCTTGCTGTTCGTACACAAGAATCAGCTAGAAAGAAAAAAATCTCCTCAGTGAGGGTGGTGTGATAATGGAACAGGTTGCCAAAGCAGCTTGTTGAATCTCCATCCCTCGAGCTCAACTGGACAAACCCCTGAACAGCTCAATCCTGCCTTGGGTGGGAGTATGGATCAGTTGATGTCCAGAGGACCCTTCCAGACATGGCTGTTCTCTGATTGCATGGTTCTAAGAGCAGGAGGAGCTTGACAACAGAAGAACAAGGAGGTCTCCTTTAATTTAGCATAATTGCTCCTGTTCTTTATAAATTACTCAGATTATAGAATTTGAAGCCTGTGTTTCTCTTTTAGTATACAGATCAAGTTCAGATTAGAGAAAAGAATTTTTCACTCTAGAAGATCTAGGCTAAAGTGTTACAGATCAATGTTGTTACAGGGAGAGGCAACATTTCTGGGTGGCAGTGTAAAGGTAAGTGATGGAGCTTCTTTGATGTATATATACCTACAGCTGAATACAGAAAAAAATAGGCTGGAAATCAATACTATAATATTATTGTAAACCATAGTAAAAGGTCCAATTATTAATTCTACATTCTTTGTTATCCTTAAAAGTACTTGGAGACCAGTCCTTCACTGACAAGGACAGATAAGATGACCAAATAGCCAGTGGGTCTTTCTGGTTCTAATTTCTGTGATTCTATGACTTCTATTCATCACGTACCTGATAGTAAAACATTCTTGTTTCCTCTTATATTTATCTTAGCTTTTTCCCTTGTTCCAGTGAAGTTAAGAAAAAGAGTAAGTGTTGCCATTAAAAAAATAGTAAAATTAAAGCAAAATCCTACCCTGAGAGTTGGGGGTAACTCAGAGCTGCAGGTGGGGATTCTGGATTTACTAGAGAGCCAAAAGAAAGACTCAGAGACTGGGCAGAGAGCTGGAAAAATCTGTTAGTGCACCTGTGAGCTGTGGGAAGACAGAGCCTGCAAAAGATAAACAGCTGTTAAAGTCAGACAGGAAAGCCTTTGAAAAAAAAGGGCAAGGGAGGAGTAAAAGAAGTTTGTTCATGGCTGGGTAAAAGCCCAGAGAAAGAGCTTTGTATCAGAAGATCAGAATCTGAATGTAATGTTGTAATAGCTCTCTGTAGAATAGAAAAGTCAGCAACAGTCTGCTTGCTAAGTTCAGAGGAGCAAAGGAAAACTCTGGTTTTTATCTACTTTATCAAGATTTCCCCCAAATAACCTGTCATATCATGACTCTGTCCTGTGAACGGTCCAACAAATAGAAGAAAAAACATCACCCTTGCCCTCCTACTAAATGTCTTTTTCGTTGCTTGGGCCAGCTGTTCAGGGATCAACTAGCTTCAGGAGATTGTTTTGTTGTCTTGTTTCTTATGAAGCCAGCAATACAGGGAGTTAATCTGTAAGTCTAGATGAAGTTTTCTGGAGTAAAGATTTTCTTATTAGTCTTTTGACATTGAAAATATTTTTTTTTCTCTTTCGAGTAGACTCCACGTGTCAGCTGCAAAAGCCAGTGTAAGGACTGGTTGTAACTTCTCAAGACTTGGCATTTGAAAATGATATAAAATGGGTCAAACCATCTTGAAAGAGTGATTTAGCTTTTATTTTTATCTCCCTACTGGGAAATGAATGTTAAATATAATCCACAGTTGAATTAGCTGTTCTCTCCCATGTTGCCTTTGTTCTAGTGTGAATACTTTTAATCCTAATGCATTCAATGAGAATCTGATTCCCCGTTTTGTTTACAGGAGCAGAGATGCTGTTTTTATCAACAATGTGGATACTGCAGAACCAATTTTTTAAGATGTAAATGTCAAAAAAGGTGTGATTTCTTTTTGTTTTAATAGAAGGATTTTTCTTCTTACAGGAAAAATGAGTACTAGTAAATTTTCCTACACAGAAATTAGTAGAAATTATAGTTTAATGTGGGATAGGTTTTCCCTTTTTTCCCCTTTGTTTCACTAGTCTTGTGATTTATGAAGTATTTTTGGGTACTGAACTGAACTGGGAATTTCAAAGAACTCAGAATTACTTCAAGCCTCAACTCCCATTGACTTTTGGTGGGAGCCCTGTTCCCATCCTGCTCTTTGCCCTCTCCTTTGTAGAACAAAGCCTTTATTTTTTCCCAGATAAGCACTCACATTTCCCCAGCAGCCTAGAGGTATTTCTCTGCCTTTTGGAAATTATTGTGTAATTTGTGAAGCTTGGTGTAAAGGCTCATGGTTTCAGTTCTAGAAGACAAGGCTGTTTTTTTTAATGGTTCAGAGGGCCTGGAAGAAGATTAAGAGCTGGTACTAGGGAAAGCGCACATAACTTTTTAGGCTGTGTGAACACCATTACAAGCCTGCCCTAGCTTGTTCCTGAACTGACCGTTTTCAGGCATTTTGTTACAAGCAGGAGTATTTTACATGGGCGTAGGTACCATGTGAAACTCTAGAGCCCTTCCAAGCGAGAACTCCCTCCTATGGGCCAAGCTGTCCCTGATGGGGCCTGAACTGGGCAAGCACAGCAGTGTGGAGCTGTGTACCTCTAGTGGTGTATCACTGCTGGGATCTGATGCTATTCAGCATATGGACCAATTGTGTTGGATCAAAGTGATATCTAGCCTTGGGGATGACAACGGCGTTTCACAGGAGATGGTGTATATAAGCACAAAAGTGATGTGAGGATCTCACATGTTTCGTGTTGGCTGAGGCCTCCTAAGCTTCCTTGCTGGTGGCATTTATAGTTTGTCCAGGGAGATTTGTCTCTTCAGAAGCTGCAGGTTTCTTTTCAGCCTGTGTAAACTTCTCAAAAGATGAGTAAGGACCCAGTGCCCTCTGCAGCAGACATGACTGTGCTTGTTTAAATTTAGAAACTCAAGCAATTCACCATCTGCCTTTATTCTGGTGAATAAAATGGTGAAAGGCCCATTTCTGCCTTTGAGCACAATAGGCAGGATAAGGCTGCTATCAGACAACCATGCAGTGTTTCTCCACGCAGCAATATGGTCTCATCTCTACTGCCCATTGGAACCAGTCCTTGGCTCAAACTATTCCACAAACAACATTTGAGCCTTGTTTGGGAGACTACTATTCCTTGTGGCATGAGCCAAAACTGTGTTAATGGACTGGACTTAATGCTAACAGGTATGCAGTATGGACAGTTGTGTACTTGTGCTCAGACAAGTAACCAAGTAGATCTTTGCTTTAGAAGTTTAGGGATACTCATTGGAATTACTGAAGGTAGACTGGAAATAGGATTTTATACAAGAGTTACATGAATGAATTTAAGATAAAAGAACAGGAAAGAAAATACATTTATTTCAGAAAAAGAACTGGAATCAATTGTCTTTCAATAGAAAAAATATACAAAGGGCAACAAATTCCAGGAATAAGTTTAAAATCAGCAAATCATCCAGAGCTCACATTTGAAATATTGGAAACCATCATCAAAATTTAATTTTGATGATAAATTCTTACTCTCACAATGGATAACTTTGTGTACAGTATTTATCATTATTCTGTTTTTATGTATTGAAGACATTCTTTTTTTATAGATTTCATTTAAGATTCCTAGTAGTTGAACTTTTAAATTTTACAGAAAATTGGAAAAATCCTGAAGTATCTATTTCCAAGGGAAACAGTTTGCAATCACATTCTTTTACAGAGTGATTTTGTATGTTTTTGTTGCTGTTATTGCCTTTCTGCCATAGTGGTAGGTGCAGAACTGTACTCAGTTATGGAAGAGTGAACTCAACATTATGAAATGCAAAAGCACATACCATATGTGTGGTTAAAGAAGAAAAATATCTTTGAAAACACCCATTCTTAGAGTTATAAAATTAATTATACGAAAACTGTGTAGTGGACTTGAAAAAACAGGACTTCCATTTACTTGCTGATGTGTTTAATGTTGCTTTTATACCTATGTTGAACCAAGACTAAGAAGTAGACAAAAGCTGTGCATTAGTGCACAGCCAAGAGCCACCAAGAATCCTGATGACATATATACAGGTTTGTGGCTGCTGGTAGTTCTATGCTTGAATTTATGCTTGTAGAAAACAGTTTGCCTGAGCGTTTATTCCAGTTCCTAGCACCAACTATGTGAATTATGAACTTCTGGAAGTAGATCTTCTGAAAACTAATTTTGAAATAAGGAAAAGTAAATTAATTTGTCAAATGAAAATCAAAGTGAAGGTTGTATATAGTCTGCTTTTACTAAAGATGGTGTTTCTGTTGATACAACCAAGTAAGTCTATATGCATCTCAATATTTATCAATGATGTGATAGTACTGTTCAAAAAGGTAATTGTTATTTTACTTCCTATGCTTGGGTTTTGTGACCCATGAATGGCAGTAAATTTTCCATCTGTTTGGAAACTATTAACTGCATTTCTCTCTCTTTAGCTAATAAGACACCACCCTATGATTTATTGTAGAGGAAAAGTAGAAGAGTCAGAGACTAAGGATGTAAACCCTCTGGAACAATCTAGTTCAATGCAATTGTTATTAGGGTAATTTCGGGTCATCAGTCTGGCTGGAGAAGAGATGCATTTCTTTGCCTCACCTCAAAACCTCCGTATTCTAATATTTGTAAACCTTCCTGTTATTAAAGACTGATCATAGCTATAATTCCAACAGAAGGTTTTCACTAGTTGTCACTTAGGCATCATAAAACCAAACCATCTTGTAAATGTTGCTGACATGGAACCAAACTCCAGAATCTTTTCTGTCTCAAAGTCCAGAAAGTGAAAATTTGTATATTTGTCTGCAGTTTTGCTCTGTTTTCTTCACAGGCTACTAAGTGTGTTTGAAAGGGCATTTGAATACTAGCTGCAAATGCACCCACAAAACTGGAAGAATCAAAGTGCAATCCCTGTGGAATTGTAATTATTTGCTGCTGCATATGACCACAATGGTCCTATGTACTAATATCTTTTGAAATATCTTTGTCTGACTGACTTGGGAAACAACAAAAAGAAATTTTGTCTGAATCATGAATGCAGTCACTGTTGTGGTCTGCATTGTGAATGCATTTGAAATAATCCTGATACTAGTCCAGGATTGAAACAGAGGAGAGGATATGGTGCAAACTTGTAATAAATGATGAATAAAGCACTTGGAAATTCCAAGCTATTTTCGCCCTTTACACTATAATGTCTCTTGCACTTTCTTTTTCATGTTTACAAAGGATTTTTTCCTGTCTTGCTTCATAAGAAAGGATATAAATGTTTTTATGTATTCTTGCCAAGAAAGAATTTTGATAATTAAGGGGCCACAGTTTGAAGTGCTTTAGCACTTTTTTAGTCCCATAAAATATGTACCATACAGTGAATACTGACTTAAGCCTCATGTTTGGCTGACAATCTGTTACCTTTTCTCACCTTAAAAATACTAATCTTCTAAATACTTCCTAACAAGGGACACACAATTTGGGTGATAGCTTGAAATCCCCTGAGACTGACAGACACTTCAGGAAATGACTGTCACCTGAGAGTATATCTTCAAGAAAAAACATGTACTGATCTCCCAGATAAGGGATTTTTTGGGGTGTCAGCAAGATTTTGTCTCTGTGAAACGAGGAAGCGGTGCTTACATGGTGTGCTTATGATCTTCAACAGATCTGCTATGCTTTCTTCAAGGTAAAACTATTCTTTGCTTGCAGCAAATATACTTCTCCTCATTAATAACGTACAATGTACTAATATAATCACAGTGGAGATATTTCTTTCTGAATGAGAAGCAAACAGAGACATTTTGATAGGCTCCAATATGATAAATTTTGCAAAGTATAATTATAAAGGAGACACCAGAGCTGGGCTTTAACTTAGTATGACCTTCTAATCATTTGTAGTGAAGTCATGGAGTGTAAGTATGCAAGCTACACTGTAATGCTCACTGTTTATAGCCAAGTTGGTAAGCCTAGCTTGACTTAGGTAATAAAGTTCCATTTATCTCATTAAATTAGTTAACAATAGAGATTATTTTCCAATTCGTACTGGCAATAAATGCAACTTAATATTCTTTATGCAAGCAAAGGGATTCCCTTTTCAAACATCCTGATCCATTAGGAGAATGAAAGAGTGTATATTGTTCTTGAGACTTGCCATTTTCACAGTTTTTGAAACACAAGAGTTGAGAAAAGTGTTACCAATATGGAAAACATAGGTCACAAAGAAAGATGTGGCATTATTAACTTTGAAAGCTATGTTGATTGGCCATGATCCTGTGTTACAGAGGAATTACACAGGAGAAGGCAAAAAACCAAACTCAAAGCGCCATTATTTTCTTAAAAAAAAAAAAAAAAAAAAAGAAAAGAGTTATTTTCAGAATGTAGCATCTATCTTCCATAATTTTGTATTAGGAGTAAGATTTTTGTACCTCAGTTGTTATTGCCTGGCTCAGATGTTGCAGCTGTGGGGATAACTCTGAACATTTGATTTTAGTGTGAATGCAGACCAAGTATAGAAGGAACTAGGAGTAACAATGCAGCAAGACTGATGGAAGAGTGATGAAGGAAAAGTTTAACAACATCATGCTTTAGAATGATTAAAAGTGTACTTTAAAATATTTTATTTTAATGAATGCCTAATACTATTAAAGAATTTGACTATGAAAACCTGGGAAGCAGTAATGAGATAGATACAAGACTTTACAGGGATTCTGTTTTGAGAGGAAGAAGTATGTATTTGAAGAGGGTTTTTAAAGACTATTGTTATGGCTAGCAGCAGTAAACAATTTAGACAGCAGTCAAAACCTTTGGCTGCAGAATATCCATCCAAATCACTCTCTTGGGGAGAAACTCAAGATAGGGAATTGGTGGAATAGGAAAATGTCATGAGACATCAGTGTAAATAATGTTAAGGTTACTTTTCCCTTCAGCTATATGAGTTCCCAGTATTCCTGGGGAAAGTGTCCATCTCACTTCTATACTTCTACAAGGACTGGATCTTCCTGGGCAAATTCATTTTTTGACTGTGGCATTGGGACCCTTTGCCAGTAGGTTCTTGCAAGGGACCAGATGCAAATACCAAACTCTTCCCTGAGACTGTCTCAAATCCTAAAGAGTATGGACAGATTCTCTGCCTACTGTTTTCCAAAGGCTACCTGTTGCAGGACTCATTGCCTTCATAGAACAGATTCTTCTCATGTGTGTACTAAGGGGATGATTTTGTTCCTGAGTTGTTCATGAAAAAAAAAGATGAGATTAATGGTATAGACTGGATGGCTTCTTGAGTTCTCTTTCAGATCTATTTTTCTACGAGTCCAATGTCATAAAAACATGGGTGGGAAGCACCAAAGTCAGCAGGGATGCAATGATTTCTGCTCTTTATAGAGAATTTACATGGGCTTTGAAAAATATTTAGGTACACATTAGTGAAGGCTTTGTTTTGGCAATGCTGCAAGGATTCTGTGTTGCAGGAAACTAAGAGCTGCTGGAAATTCTAGCAGGAAAATCAAATAATCATCAGAAATTCAGATTCCACAAAGTGATACAAATATGCAAGAACTTAGATGGATAGTTCAACAAAGCAGTTGAAAGCGCTGAACATTTTTGTCTACTACAGATGTGACTCTGTCAGGTGGAGAGCATTTTGAAACCAAGTATTGGACACCACTAACTCCCAGAGCTAAGCTGACATAACACTTAGTGGGTTCATGCCCCAGAGTAATGCAGAATAATAAGGAGGAGAATTAAACCACATAGAGGAACTTCAAAATGACCTCCAAAAAAAGCATTACTTTTGCTCTGAAAATATATCTTACTCCTGCAGTTTATTCCAACAATGTGTTATTTCGCTCCAGGCTTCCTTACATAGTACATTTACTTGTGGCTGTTGTGTGATCACATTCTTTTATTTTTCTCTATATCTGCATTTCTTTCTCACTCTCCCCAGCTGCTATCGCTCATTAACCTCTTTAGGCAACACTACATAGTGGTCAGTAGCTTTTCTTTGCTGACCTTGTGAGTTTGTGCTATTCATGACAAAAACCTAACCCTGTTATTTCCTCTGGGAATATGAGTGAAAAATGAATATGAGACCTGTTGTTTCATGTGTCAACTGTAAATAGACTACAAATCCCCTTGGATGGAAGAGGTAAAATTATATTACAATCAGTGGGCATTTAATTGACTATACTATTTTTAGGTTCTGGAAGTGCTCCATTTTTCTAGAACAATGAACAGTTTCAAGAGCAATGTTCCAACACTAAACTTTTTATGGACTAGTGACCTACTTTTCTATCTTTAGAAGTAAGTATAAAAATGTCTATTTAAAGATGCAGAGCAGCAAAGATTTTCAATGGGAGTCAAGTGCCTAAAATACCCATGTATTTTCTTTCTATTGGTAAAGTATGTAATGAAAGCTGGGGAGAATATATGAAAATTAAGTATTGGTTTGAGCCAAAATGTTGGGTTCAAGAAGTTCGAACTGAATCATTCTGAAACTAAAACCAGAGTAAATTTTACAGATGTTTTACCCCATCTCTTCAGAGAGGCTGAAACCCAGACAGTCAAGTCTTCCATACATGAAAAGTCCATAACTAGACTTTACTATTTAAACTGTAATCCACCAGAGAAAAAATGGTCCAAAATGTGCAAATGATGCAATATGGTGTATGTGATGCCCGAAGTTTGCACAAGAGGAAGAGCAGATCAAGTTTAGTGACAGGGTCTGTGTCTTTGAGTAAAGGTCATAGTCCCACACATTCCCTATGTTTTCAGTTGCAGTATTAATGCAATGCTTCCCGGATTTCAGAAGCCTGTACAGTGAACATTTAAGAAATCTTTAAATTGAAAGATTTATGTGCTTTAAAATAATAAATTATGGTTTATAATATTTTTTAAAAAGAGAAAAGTACTGACTGGATGCTGTTACGTGCTGAAAAAGACTAATGATTTCCTTATAGAAGCACATTTCAAAATACAGCCATTGAGTATTCAGTTATGATTTTGTAGGAAAAATCACTTGCACCTGCAGAGGATGTGTGACATATTTAAATAAGATACATTTGATCCAATCTTCTTCATAATTTTTTGTGATTTCAGAGAGGCTATCCTAATTTACACTGCCCTCACAACTGCTCATTCACAGCCTGTATGCTTTCTGTTGTGCAACCCAAGAAGTTCTTGGAGAGATATACATATATCCTGGACTGTGAGGATGGACATATATGTAAGTGAATATCTTTTGTAAATACAGAGAATTGACTATCAGCTGTTATAAACTGGCATGGCTGCAAGGGCGTTATACCTATGCACATCTTTTAAAGATCCAGAGGGTTTTATGACTTGTTGACTGAATGGATGAGATTGCTGTAATAAATTTAAAGACCCGTTTAAATGTGTGCTAGTCTTTATAATTTGTTTTTATTTCCATTGTCTCTGTTTGTTGCCATTGGGCCCTTTTGACATCAAAATAAGAGAACAAAACAAAATAGCAATTTAACACACTCTGAAATGGAAAATACGCAAAGCCTTAATAAATACACTGTCTGTGTAACTGACAACATCTGGAATAGCTTTGTAGCCAAGTGCCTTGAAACCACCTCCTAAATACAGCCTCAGTAATCAAATCTAAATAGATGTTAATTCAGAAAGCTCTTATGATGTTGCATTGGAAACATCTTTTGAAAGAAATCCCTTTCCTTCATTAACTGGAGATACTGTCCCATTTACTTTTGCTACATATTTAAGACTACTACTTTCTGTCAGTCTGCTGGATGGCTTACTGATGTTAATGGTATAAAATAGTGGTAGGTAACTAGCCAAATTGATGCATTGTATTTCTAGAAGATAGTCAATCATTCCTTAAAATATACATATAATTATTAAATTCTTTATAGGTTTAGTAACAACACTTTAAAAATCACAAAATCAAAAGCCATCTTCTGAACAAAAGATTATTCTAGTAGTGTTAGGCAAGACATTTGCATTGATGACCCTTTCCAAAGCATTAACAAATGCAGAAAGGATTAATAATCAGGACAACAGGGGTGTGGCCTTGGGTCAGTATCTGTAAGCCATGCCCAATGTACCAAATATGATCTGTACTTTAGCTTGCTCTTCAGTCATACTCCACCAGACAGCATGGGCACCACCTTTGGGTTCATCTGTGCATGGACTGCACTCTATGAGGAAGCATGAGCACGTAACTCTCTTCAAAACATAGTTCAACATTTGAGTGGTGTCTAGGGGTTTATGGCCTTTGGAAGATGGGGTAGGCCATTCGTGGGGACTACAAAGATGTAGTGAAGTTACGCAGGGAGAAAATTCAAAGGGCCAAAGCCCAACTAGAAAATAACCTGGCTACTGCTGTTAAAGATAATTAAAAAATGTTTCTATATATACATTAATAACAAAAGGAGGACTAGGGATAGTCTTCATCCTTGCTTGGATGCAGGGGGAAAGATAGTGACCAAAGATGAGGAAAAGGTTGAAGTACTGAATGTTTTCTTTGACTCAGTCTTTAGCAGTAGGACTAGTTACTCCCTGAGTACTTAGCCCCCTGAGCATGGATTCATGAAAGGTAAGTCCTGCTTGCTAATCTCCTTCTATGTCAAGATGGCCTGCCTAGTGGATGAGGGAAAGACTGTGGATGTTGTCTACCTAGACTTCAGTAAAGCCTTTGACACTGTTTTCTACTGCATTCTTGTGAGAAAACTGGTTGCTCATGGCCCAGGTGTGCGCACACCTCACTGATTAAAACACTGGCTGGACAGCTGGGCCCAAATTCTGATGGTGAGTGGAGTTAAATCGAGTTGGTGGCTGGTCACAAGTGGTGTTCCTCAGGGATCAGTATTAGGGCCACTTCTGTTTAGTATCTTTATCACTGATCTTGATGAGGAGATAGAATGCACCCTCAGTAAGTTTGTAGATGACACCAAGTTGGGTGGGAGTATTGATCTGCTTGAAGTTAGAATGGCTCTATAGAGGGACCTGGATAGGCTGGACTGATAGGCTGAGGTCAACTGCATGAGCTTCAACAAGGACAGGTGCTGGGTTCTGCACTTCGGCCAAAACAACCCCATGCAACACTACTGGCATGCGGAAGTGTGGCTGGAAAGCTGTCCGGCAGCTAAATACGAGGCAGCAATGTGCCCAGGTGGCCAAGAAGGCCAATGGCATCCTGGCTTGTATCAGAAACAGTGTGGCCAACAGGACTAGGGAAGTGATTGTCCCCCTGTACTCAGCACTGGTGAGGCCGCACCTCGAGTACTGTGTTCAGTTTGGGCCACCTCAACACAAGAAGGACATTCTGTTGCTCGAGCAGGTCCAGAAAAGGGCAACAAAGCTGGTGAGGGGCCTAGAGCACATGTCTTATGAGGAGTGACTGAGGGAACTAGAGTTGTTTAGTTTGAAGAAGGTGAGGCTGAGGGGAGACCTCATTGCTCTCTACAGCTACCTTAAAGGTGGTTGTAGAGGGGTGAGTGCTGGTCTCTTCTCCCAAGTAACAAGTGATAGGACAAGAGAAAATGGCCTCAGGTTGCGCTAGGGGAGGTATAGGTTGGTTATTAGGAAAAAAGTTTTCACTGAAAGGGTTGTCAGAATCTGAACAGGCTGCCCAAAAAAGTAGTTGGATCACCATCCCTGGATGTGTTTGGGTATACAGTTTAACAGAAGTCTTGGTGCAGCAGTATAGTTGGACTGGATGATCTTAAAGGCTTTTTCCAACCTAAATGATTCTACGATTCTGAAGAGAGATGCACATGGCAATTGCATGATTTGTGTCAGGAGTTCATATTAATTTCAAGTGGTAGCAAGTTGCTGGAAGACAGTTGCTTAGAGATAAGGGAAAAACAGTCTGAAGAAGAGACAGGTTTAATGGGAGAATGGAATACAGGAGTAAGGCCAAAGTTGAGAAAGTGGCTGAAATAGAAAAGAGTGTCATCAATAAAACACATGTCAATATTTGTGTTTTTAAGAATAAATTGAGAACTGATTCAGTTAGCCATGTAACATTTGAGATTCCTTGTGGTATCCCAGACATCCAAATTGCACTGGTCATTATGATATGGGACCCATAGAAGAGACATATCTTTTTCCAGCTAAAGCTGGAGGCCAGGTGGGATGGACTGAACATCTCAAATGACTGTAGATACTTGAGATTGAGCTCTATAACTTATCTTTTTAGCCTGCAATGAATATAGGAAAATAAAAGTATCTGCCTTTAAGACAGTCTGTGCACTAAAGGCTATAAGAGGTCTATATGCAATACTATCCTCATGTCCTAGACTCTGTTGTTGAAGTAGTTTTAAGATAAGAGTTGTACCACTGTAATGTGGAATAATATAAAGCATTCAGTTTAGCAAGAGAGCTACAGGCATAATGTTATCTAGATTTCTTATGCGTGTATACTGTGAAAGAATATGTTGCATTAATTGTGGCAGTAATATGACTTCCATGAGCAGCTGGCAGTACAGTGTTCCTAGCAGTCTAACAAGGATCGTAGTGGTCTGAAAACCAAGGTGCTTTGGGAGAAGAATGAAGCCTATGATATTTCCACTTTAGCCATTTCAGTGGCAAACTGTATAAGTTCAGGTAGCTTTTGTAGGAAAAGATGGTGTAATTGTGAGGTCTCAGGGCCTCTAAAAAGGTAAGAAAACAGCAAGCACTTCCTTCTCTCCATAGCACTCTGAACTATGACCACTGGAAACCAGAGAAGCTTTACTTATTGTTGATTGTCTTTTTACTCATTTCACAATTTCTTATGTTAGTGGCAGCTGTTTATTGCCTTTAGCTCACTGGTCTTTCATCACCCTGTGTTCATTTGGCCGTTACTGCTTTAACTCAGAGCTTTTGGGTAATTCTGGAGGAGGTCCTGAACTTGGCCATTGTGAGAGCCTTTCACTGTTTCTTCTTGGCTTGTTGAGGTAAAACGATCCATGTGTTCTGCTTGGTAAACTCATTTCTCTGATGACTGGCAAGACTGCATTTCTGATTTCTTCAATCCTAGCTGAGAGGAGGGAGAAGAGAAAGGAGCAGTTCAAAAAGAAACAAATACTTGCATAGTCAAGACAAATAAGGTCTGTGCTGTCACATGCCTTGCACGTTAGGCTCCCATTCACCTCACTGAGTCACATCTCGAATACTTGTAGCTGTTGCTGTTGGCTCAATAGGATAAGGGCTTCTGAATTCTGACAATAAACACATGCACAAAGTTAAGGAAAAGGGAAAAACCCCTACATTAGACCCTCTTCATAACTTTCTAACAAAGAAGCTTAACATAGCCACACTGGGCCTTTATTTTTGCAAATGTTATTTCAGATGCCTAGTCCAAGATGTATATGCAGAAATAAACTCATTGATCTTCAGCCCCCTGTACAGTATTTGATACAGTAAGAATAAGTCAGGTATTTATCAGTGGTGGACTTGCTGGTTTTAATTCTACTCTTTGCCAAAAGTCTAACAGTTAAGCTATCCTGTTACTGGGCAATTGTTCAACAATACACTCCTATTGGTGACAGTATTAAATACACCCACTCCGTGAGAATGATGTTTTAAAAAAAAGATCTCAGTGTAGTATAGTAGTGTAGATCTCAGTGTACAGTGTAATAGATTATGGAACAAATGAGAGAGGCAGCACTCTGGAAAAAGAAATCCTGTTTTTGTTTCACAATGTAATTACAAAAACAGGGGAATCTTTTCAAGGTTCTATTTTATAAACAAAATACATGCCAAATTGCCTAGATCTGACAGAAGTTTACTTAAGTAAGGGCATCATTTACAAATCATTTTCACAGCATTTTTGCTAGATATGAAAAACCCAAAAACCTTAGCTTTTTTTTTTTTTTTTTTTTTTTTAA
>VYZX01031077.1:16669-36808 GCA_013401335.1 Brachypteracias leptosomus | reverse complement strand
TTTATTTAAAGATGTATCCATGAATGATCTCTTATTCTGGAAAAAGTAGATCAGAAATATTGACTTGCTGTGGTTGCTTGCAAGTGCCACTACACTTCTCAGAAACTAGTTAACTAGAAGTGTTTTGCTTCTTTCTGTATCAGCAATGTTTTTGAAAATAATATATATCAAAACACCACATTAAAATAACAATAATAACATTGTAAGTCAAGCATTTATAAATCATGAAGTCTGAGAATTACAAGTTCCCTGTGCCACCTCAATTCAGTGTCCTTAGGAGTATGCATTATCAGAGAATCACAGAATGGTTTGCGTTGGAAGGGAAGACCTTAAAGATCATTTAGTTCCATCTCCCCTGCCATGGGCAGGGACTCCTCCTACAAGACTAGGTTGCTCAAAGCCCCATCCAACCTGGCCTTGAACACATCCAGTGTTTGGGCATCTACAACCTCACTGGACAACCTGTGCCAGTGTCTCACCACCCTCAGAATAAAGAACTTCTTCCTCATTTCTAATCTAAATCTCCCCTCTTCCAGTTTGAACCCATTACCCCTCGTCCTATCACTACAAGGCCTTGTAAGAATCTCTCCCCAGCTTTCTTGTTTGATCCCCTTCAGATACTGGAAGGCCACAATGAGGTTTCCTCACAGCCTTCTCTTCTTCAGGATGAACAAGCCCACTCTCTCAGCCTGTCCTTGTAGGACAGAGGTTCCAGCCCAATGATCATCTTCATGGCCTCCTCTGGCCCTTCCCCAACAGGTTCTTCTTATGTTGGAGGCTGCAGAGCTCAACACAGTACTCCAGGTGGGGTCTCATGAGAGTGGAGTAGAGTGAGAGAATCACCTCCCTAAACCTGCTGGTCACATTTTGCTCATAGGTGTACAATATTAAGAATCGCAGGTTACAAGTCATGAAACCTTTTGATTTGAGTTGTGAATAAATGAATTCATGATAGACTAGTCTGGGCAAAACATCTTGTGTGTGTTTGTCTTATTTCTTAACGAGCTCATGAAAAAACTTTAAATCACAGAGTACGTTGTCCTGTAAATTTGAGAGATCCAAACAGAGGATTACAACCTCCCCATGGCAGACTGCAACCTGCACTCCCAACAGGCTCAGCAGTGTGCAGTTCTCCACAAGGCAGCTGTGGCACCCAGAAGCACCAGGAAGGAGATTGCATTTGTCAAGTTATTCACAGATATAAACAAATTGACAGATCTTATTTCTTTCTCACGTGCAGGAGAGTGAGCAATTTTCTCAATCTTCTTTGTCATCTGGATCTATATTTCTGGACAAGATGAATTCATTGTCCTTCAACATTATTATAAATTATGTAATTGCTTACCCTTCTTTACACAGAATCTGTGCCCCATGGGCTCTTGCTCAGTCAGTCTCAGTATCACATCTTGCCTCACTCCTTGTCTCAGTGCTTTTTAATCAAAATTCTTGGAAATATCTTCCTTGGAAGTGACTGAAGTGTCTTAGCTGATGCTTTCCCCAGCAAGTCTCTGGGAATACACAGCAAGGAATGCTTCAAAGTGCAAATAGTTAAAACTTAGCAAAGCTATAAGCAGTTGGGAATGTGTTCTATAAAGTGATATTAAACTACAGAACGAACAAACTAATTCTACTTTTACTTAGCAATATGAGGTGCTGTGTTGAAGGTAGGGTGTCTAGGGCTCAACAAAATGTAAGATGTTAATATAACCCATGTTCACAGTTACAACATGAACAGTGAAGCATAATCTGAGGGTTTGTTTCAAGATTTTGCTGGCAAATTCCCATTGTAATAAGCGGCATTCCAAATTTATCCTCTGAGTACAGACCCAGAAAAAGGGAAAATGTTTAAATTGTATGAAATACTGAGTAAAACTTGGAGTNGCCTGTCCTTGTAGGACAGAGGTTCCAGCCCAATGATCATCTTCATGGCCTCCTCTGGCCCTTCCCCAACAGGTTCTTCTTATGTTGGAGGCTGCAGAGCTCAACACAGTACTCCAGGTGGGGTCTCATGAGAGTGGAGTAGAGTGAGAGAATCACCTCCCTAAACCTGCTGGTCACATTTTGCTCATAGGTGTACAATATTAAGAATCGCAGGTTACAAGTCATGAAACCTTTTGATTTGAGTTGTGAATAAATGAATTCATGATAGACTAGTCTGGGCAAAACATCTTGTGTGTGTTTGTCTTATTTCTTAACGAGCTCATGAAAAAACTTTAAATCACAGAGTACGTTGTCCTGTAAATTTGAGAGATCCAAACAGAGGATTACAACCTCCCCATGGCAGACTGCAACCTGCACTCCCAACAGGCTCAGCAGTGTGCAGTTCTCCACAAGGCAGCTGTGGCACCCAGAAGCACCAGGAAGGAGATTGCATTTGTCAAGTTATTCACAGATATAAACAAATTGACAGATCTTATTTCTTTCTCACGTGCAGGAGAGTGAGCAATTTTCTCAATCTTCTTTGTCATCTGGATCTATATTTCTGGACAAGATGAATTCATTGTCCTTCAACATTATTATAAATTATGTAATTGCTTACCCTTCTTTACACAGAATCTGTGCCCCATGGGCTCTTGCTCAGTCAGTCTCAGTATCACATCTTGCCTCACTCCTTGTCTCAGTGCTTTTTAATCAAAATTCTTGGAAATATCTTCCTTGGAAGTGACTGAAGTGTCTTAGCTGATGCTTTCCCCAGCAAGTCTCTGGGAATACACAGCAAGGAATGCTTCAAAGTGCAAATAGTTAAAACTTAGCAAAGCTATAAGCAGTTGGGAATGTGTTCTATAAAGTGATATTAAACTACAGAACGAACAAACTAATTCTACTTTTACTTAGCAATATGAGGTGCTGTGTTGAAGGTAGGGTGTCTAGGGCTCAACAAAATGTAAGATGTTAATATAACCCATGTTCACAGTTACAACATGAACAGTGAAGCATAATCTGAGGGTTTGTTTCAAGATTTTGCTGGCAAATTCCCATTGTAATAAGCGGCATTCCAAATTTATCCTCTGAGTACAGACCCAGAAAAAGGGAAAATGTTTAAATTGTATGAAATACTGAGTAAAACTTGGAGTTAAACATTATCCCTTTCCCTTTTAGCTTCTGGGAGTTTTTATAGGGAAATTCCCTTCTTCGTCTGTCTTTTAGATTATATTTAAACCAGTAATAGCTTTTTTGGGATAAAAAGAGAAGATGAACTGCTTTGGACTTCCTAGATTTTCTTATTTTCTGGAGAACAAAAGAAAACAAATGTTCAAAGAAGGCATCAGAGAAGAGAAAACAAGCCGAAAAATGCAACTTCTGCCTGAGGTGACTGATATATCTGACTGACTCATATTCATGAGTGTAGGAATCATAGAATCACAGAATTATTTAGGTTGGATGAGACCTTTCAAGATCATCTAGTTCCAACTCCCTCGCCATGGCAGGGACATCTCCCACAAGACCAGGCTGCCCAGGACCTCATCCAACCTGGTCTTGAACACATTCAGGGGTGGGGCATCCACAACTTCCCTGGGCAGCCTGTTCCAGTCTCACCACCCTCTGAGTAAAGAATTTCCTTCTAATTTCTAATCTAAATCTACCCTCTTCCAGTTTGAACCCATTACCCCTCATCATATCACTTCAGGCCTTTGTGAAAAGTCCCTCTCCAGCCTTCTTGTAGGCCTTCTTCAGATACTGGAAGGCTGCAATAAGGTGTCCCCTGAGCCTTCTCTTCTGCAAGCTGAATAAGCCCAATTCTCTCAGCCTTTCTTCGTAGGAGAGGTGTTCCAGCCCTCTAATCATCTTTGTAGCCCTTCTCTGGACCGTCTCTAACAGATCCATGCCCTTCTCGTGCTGGGGGCTCCAGAGCTGGATGCAATACTCCAGGTGGGGTCTCATAAGGGCAGAGTAGAGGGGCAGAATCACCTCTCTTGACCTACTGGCCACACTTCTGATGCCCAGGATAGGGTTGGCTTTCTGGGCTGCACTTGCACATTGCTGGCTCATGTTAGGCTTTTCGTCAACCAGCACCCCGAAGCCTTTCTCCGCAGGGCTGCTCTCAATCCACCCATTGCCCAGCCTGTATTTGTGCTTGGGGTTGCCCCAACCCAGATGCAGGACCTTGCACTTGGCCTTGTTGAACTTCATGAGTTTGGAATAGGTCCACCCCTCAAGCCTGTCCAGGTCCCTCTGGATGACATCCCTTCCCTCCAGAATGTTGACCACACCACACAACTTGGTGACATCTGCAAACCTGCTGAGGGTGCACTCAATCCCACTGTCCATGTCACTGACAAAGATGTTAAACAGGACTGGTCACAGTATCGAGCCCTGAGGGACACCACTTGTTACCGGTCTCCACTTGGATATGGAGCTGTTGATCACGACTCTTTGAGTGCAACCATTCAGCCAATTCTTTATCCACCGAGTAGTCCAGCCATCAAATCCATGTCTCTGCAATTTAGAGACCAGGATGTTGTGCGGCTGTCAAAGGCTTTGCTCAAGTCCTGATAGATGACATCAGTTGCCCTTCCCTTATCCACTGATGCTGTTCTACTGTAAAAGGACACCAGATTTGTCAGGCAAGATATGCCCTTGGTGAAGCCACGTCAGTTGCCAGCAATCACCTCATTTTCCACGTGCGCTAGCAGAGCCTACAGGAGGATATGCTCCATGATCTTGCCAAGCACAGAGGTGAGACTGACTGGCCTGTAGTTGCTCAGGTCTTCCTTTTTTTGAAAACAGGGGTGATGTTTCCCCTTTTCCAGTCAGTGGGGACTTCACCAGACCTCAAGCACAGCTTATGTTCTGATCGGCCAGCTAGAGATGTGGAAGAGTTATGTCAGCATTGATTGGGTACTTGTTTTCAGCTGCCTTTTGTTGGTTTTATATCACAGTTACAAAAGACGCAATGTTTATGAGAAAAAGAGAAGGAAAAAGAGCAAAAGGAAGAATGAATTGGAAAGGTCCCTTCCCCTGCCCTTGTTTTCCTTTCCAAATCCCAGATAGTTGAGAGCTGGGCCATCTGCTCTCTGATGGAGGTGGAGTTCATATAATTAAATTGACTCCTTCAGCCTAGCCCAAGCTGAGGGTTCACAGTGAAACTCTTCACTCCACATGATATGGGAGAGCACACTTCATTGATTTCAGCTGAAAACATTTCCTCTACATTTCGAGTCTTCCAGTTTGTGGTAACCTGTGGCTTCACTGCAAGTCTTGAAATTCCGTTGTTGGAATGAAGCATAAACTCAGCCCTACTTTTTGTTGCTTTTCAGTGACTTTTCTTGGACTTGTTTTGTAGTGCAAAGTATACAGGCATCATAGAGGGCAGACATGCAAAAGTTAAAAGAGAAATAGGATAAATTGAATAGTTTTTTATTTATCTTAGTCTTACACAATAGTCAACAGATCAAATAGAACCATTTTTCACTATAATCTCAAGCTTGTTCATAAAATTCTTAGTAAGATTAGGGAACAAAGTATAAATCTGACATTATAAAAGGATGGCAAATGTTAATAGCAATTCCATTCCCAGTACTTGAGAATAGATTGTTCTTTTTCTCACTGCTCTTCTACCAGTTATCTTAGAAGTCTTATTCCTTGGGGAGTTGTGCCTGAAAGATTTGCAGCTTTGAGCAAACTCTGGATGGGAACAGACTCCCTGAAATTAATCAGGGAAGTCTCCAGATCTGTGCCAGCATTTAAAGTTTTGTCACTGTAATTTTTCACTTTTTTTTTTTTTTTAATCAATCCTGCCTTTGCAACTGCCTTTCTGATGTGGTTATTTGGTGCAGTCAGAGGTTGTTCAGAAAGTTTTTATTCCATCAGATCATGTGATTATATATTACTCTGATACACTGTCAGATTGATGTAGTATGTGCTCCTTTTCTCTTGGCATACACTTTATATCATAGATAGACAAAGCTGAACTGCCATATTAGGACTGCTGTGTACAGCATCCCAGGTTTCTCTCATCTTGGATAATTTTACTAGATCTAGTCTGAATAAATAAGACTGGGGCTCTGCTGTGCCAAACATGGTGTTGTAGCTGACTGTGAGAGAGTCCTTGCTATGAGTGTAACTTCCAACCCAAGTTGGTAAGACAGGAAAAAGGGGTATATGATATAGTCACAGTGTATAAGCAAGGGTATTTAATTGTTATATTTGTGTCTCTGTGTGCATTTGTTTTCCTTTTATTTTGGGTAGTAAAGCACTTATGTAATCTATTTGTATAGTCGCACTGTTTCTGTGCTTCATAGAGCTTTTTAGCTTTGTTTCTGAAGTAAGTCCAGCAGTCCGTTTCTGAAATGTAAGAAACTGTGGCAAAAAATCATATGGTAGAAAATTAAAATATTATTTGATATCTTTGATACCTAGCATTGGCATGTATTTTAATAATTGTATTTTATGATTTGTACTGTTTAGATTTATCGTTTAGTCAAATTCTAGAATTAATCTGGACTGATTTCTTATTAGTTTAACAGCCAGTTTTACTTTCTCATTATATGGGAAAGGTATGAATTAATTCCTCTATTCTTCTTTTTAACAGCATGGTTAGGAAAGAAAAAAGTTAGAGGGAGAGGGAAGTAAAGAGCGAGAGGAGAGAAGATGACAGGAAGAAAGACTGAGAACATCTGGTGGTACTTGTTCTTTTAATACTCATATGATTCATTTGGAAAAAAGACAAAAACTAAACTTATATTTTTGAAACTGAACATTTGACATGGTGCCTTTAAAAATTTGGAAGAAAACTTTGAATAATTCTTATGTATAAAGAAGCCTTGGAAGGTCAGCCCAATGAGACTGGCATATGTTGCTTACTGTTTCAAATGGTTCATTGGTGCCCTAAGAAAATGCATATGAGTACAGTGTCCCCTATGAATAAAGTGTCTAGGACCAGCCAAAATACTTGTGGAGTTGTTACAGTTGGAGTCAATGTGATCAATGTGTTTTTATTCACTCATGTGCTTATAACTCTTTTAAAATAAAAGCTTCTGCCAAGCAGAGGGGAAAAAAGCTTACTTGATTCTCTTAGCTTTTTTTCTAATATCTACAGTGCAAAATATTAGTAAAAATAAAATATTATCTAGAAATACATTACAAAATTAGAAGCTTGTTATTATAACATCTACATTGGTTGGAGCTGACCATATCACTTGCACTGATGGTGTTTAAGGAGCAATGCAGCAGCCAGAGAAAAGGCATGGAGAAGCAGAAAATAGTAAACAATGCTGATGGACCAGATGCTGTGTGTATGAAGGAGCTTAAAGGTGAGGATGGATGTAGAGAGGAGAAAACTTCTGTTACTGGCAGACCAAAGAGATCAATGAATGTGGTTTGGCTCATTTTCATGACATTTTAATGACATTTAATGTTTTTTTAAAAATTGTTGCTCTTACAGTATTCTTGAAATAACAGTGATTCATATGTCATTTTAAGTGTTGCTTATATAGATTTTTTTTCTCAGAGAGTAAGTGTAAGAGAGGTTTGCATTCTGTTTGAGGATGACTAAAACATGTCAGGTCATTTCAAAAACTTAATCAGGAAACTATTAGACCTCCCAAATACCAAGAAAATCAGAGAGAAATTTCTAATTAAGACTTTTTGAAAAGTTTTGCTTGCTAGAAATTTGATATTTCACCTTTCATCCTGGTCTGAGAAAAAAATAGTTAAGTTCTGATCATTGAATGGTTGAAATTGACTGACAGATAATTGGGGAAAAATGTTGAAGTTTTGCAGGACCTCTAAGGTATTGTTTAAACCAGTCATCTTGTATTAATCCTTCAGACCAAGTGATTTTTTGTTACTGTTTTTTTCCAGAGATGAAACGAAATACTTGAATATTGTGAATATTATCAATTGTTGTGAGGCAAATATGGAATTCCCTGACAAACAGCTAAATCAAGACACTGTGAATAGCGTTTTTTTGGCTACTGTGTCTTCAGCTGGGAAAACAGAACTGTTTACTTAGGAAAGACAGATTGAAAGCCTTTTTCTTCATTTGTCTTCTGGGTCTATGCTTTGAGAAATTTGGGTGGGTGGTCTCTGCACAACACTTTGTCAATTTACATATATTGTTTACTATTTTTTCATCTTGAAACTAAGGGTTTGTGTGCAGATATGTAGCTAGGTTGCCACAGTTGTTCACATTTATAGCTATTTTATTATATTATAGCTTCTTATATTACGCTTCTCAGACACAAATTTTAGTTATAAGTTACTTTGAATATCCATGTTAGAAAAGTGTGAATTTAGCAGCAGAACCAAATTTCTGTTGTACAAAATATCAAACTGTGACAAAATAAAATCCAAATGTTCCTTAGTTCAGCTGTTTTGTGGGATCTCAGAACATTACCTTTCCTTCAGGCTTCATGTTAAATGTGATTCTAAATAGAATTTGGCCCTTCAGGACTTGTATTTCTCTGTATAATATTGAGTCCAATACTAGTGTTGTAATGTTAGTGTTTGATGACAGGAGTAATTCTCAGAAAGTGCCTTTTACATGGCACTGCAGTATTTTAATCTGATTAAAAGAAGTCTGCATGTTTTTGAAGTATTTATGAAAGAGACAAAAGAATGATGCCTTTGAACTAGAAGCTAGGAGCAAAATTAAGTTAGATTTTTTATGCCAGCTTTGAATCTAATACCAAGACACATCAGAGTCTCAGTTCAATAGAGCTCAGGAAGCTTAAACAAGTCTGTCTCTGTTCTTATTAGCTCAGTGTAACTTCAATCACTTAACTGGAATTAGCTTTAATTTAGGTTCTCAGCCAAAGTAGAATTTAGACATGTCTTTAATTTTAAGCCCATGAGTAGCGGGGCTACTGATATACCTCAAAGTAAGCACATGCTTATGGAATTTGCTGAATTAGAGGCTTATGATGTCAGAAATAAGAAAAAAGCTAAATTTCAAGTCATATTTTAACCATATTAGTTTAAGATCAGACAAGTCAAAATAATAGTCCCTTTCTCACTCTTTAGATAGGGCCTAGTGTTAGTTGTAATGAAAACTTAAAATCTCAAGATAGCTCACACTAAAAGTGTATTTGAAGTAATTTAATTGAATCTTTGCATGCAACTGAGTACAGAAAAACAATTCAAATTGGGAAAACACAAAAATCACAGTATAATTCAAAACATATTAATGTGATAATATTTGATTCTCATTTTCTGTATAAATCTCTTTGCAAAGTAACTATTTATTACTAGAAGCAGATTATACATATTTCAATCAAAAATTTTCCATTCAGTCTTTCAATAGTTATAGAAGTAATGTGCAATTGTATTACTCCTTGTCTTGTTGATGCATGAAACTTACAAATAAGTTTTCCAGGTAAAAATAGGGTAGAATGTTCAGTTTTAGTAAACAGTAAATGCATTAGCATGAATATATTTGCAGTATGAATTACAGACAATTTGATAATGTAGATTAATATTTCCTCCTTAGTTAGAATGAATTGACAGAAAAAACCCTATTTTTTGTTTGGACTCTAGAAATTAGTATTACAGGTTGGTCTTTAAACCCAGAGAAAAAGGAATAAGACATTATTTTTAAAATGCAAATTTATATTCATGGAAGCCTTTCTGATTTGAACAATTTTCTAGTTTTCCAGAACAGCATTTTTTACATTAAGCTAGGGAAACTGTGTTACAATCTCTAGAAGAAGAAAGTATGGTATTTACTTTTGACCAAATACTTATCAAAGAGAGGATAAGAATAAACCTAGAATGGTTTATCTTTCTCATTAGAACCTATCCTAAGGCTGTCCAAAATTTTACGATGATTGACCCAGGGAACAGTTATGAATTATCTTTTTTGTAGCTATATGCTTTTTATAGTTATATGCTTATTCTAGTATTAGAAAGTTCTACCACATTTTGAAAGGTAAACCTACTAAAGCAAATCAAGATACAGTGTTTTTAAACAACTCACCACTTCATAATCTTCTTGGCTGGCACATCAGTTAAAGATATCAGAGTCTGAAAAGCATTAGGCCAATTTAAACAAATATTTTGGCAGATATTCTAGCTGGTATTACACCAGGTCTCTTTCTCATGCAAAGTCATTTGGTGTCATTTTGCTTTTCTACCTATAATGTGCAATATATGCACAAAAATGAGAGGACTTTTAGTTTTTGCAATATTTACTAGTCACAGCACTTCAGGTGTTTTATGTGGATGTGGACATCATTTCCATTGAAATGAGTCAGGCAGGTAAACTAATGTTCAGTAAATGCTGGACCTGAAAAGAATGTGGCTTGCAACTATTAATTTTCATGTGTGGGGTAATTAACAAGTGTTAGAAATCCTGTCATTTACATGTGCTGAATTAAAAATGCAGAATCTTTCATAGCAGTAGTTATGTTTGGACTAGTAATGAGATGAGACAGGAAGAGATGGAGAGACATCTTTGAATGACCTACACAAGGGGAAAGCATGAACTGGAGTTTGAACTTTATCAGACACCAGACAAACCCACTCATGAGTCAAAATTGCTCTCTACTAGACAACCTTGTTATAGTTCTGTAAAGCATTCAGCCAGCCACCAGACATAAAGCCACTGGAAACCAAATATTAGTTCTAATGGTTGTGGAACGGCTTTAATTTTGTGTAATGAACCTCAAATGGGAAGCATGTGCACTTTCCTTCTTTAAACTTTTGGAGAATGATGGGCTGTGTAAGGCATAATAGCTTTGCAAGGAGTAGGTCATGCTGGAGATACTAAGTTGCTTTCTAAGGCCTGCTTAAACTCTTGGTTATTTAGAAAAGATTTTTAAAGGTGCTAATGATCATGAGTCAACTGACCTGAAGAGGAATACTAACTAAACACACATTCTTGCCATAGGTTCCTTGCTATTGTTCCTTCTGTGAGCCTGCTTTTGCCATATCTCTGTTTTCTGTTTGTCTCATTTTTCTGCTAAAGATGACAGGAAATTGGTGGGTCTAGCTAAAACACCAGTTTAAGTATGAGCTGCTGATTATCCTCCCTCCTTTCACCTCTTTAAGAGCAGTACAGGTTTTCTGTGAGGCACAGTGACTAAGGTGTAACACAGATCCACCTTCCTGCCCTTATTTTCCTTTGAATTTGCCCCCTCTGTGGCTGTTGTCTCTCATGCCTAGGAGATTACCTGGCCCCTACCTTCATGTTACCTGAAAATTTGTTTTTGAATACCAGTATCTGCAACTGGTGCTACAGGAGTGTCAGTGATTTTAGGTAAGTGGTATACAGATGAAGATATACCATTGTTTTAATCATGTAACTATTGTTACAGTGGCAGTCCCTGCTCTCCTCAGCTACATGGTGTTACTTGGCAGGACCCTCCTCAGAGCACAGTTCAAGTCTTTTGTTTTGCAAGCCTTATTTTCATATGTGACCTCAAAGCAATGATATGCTCCAGGTGCCAAGGCTTTCTGCTAGACAGCTTGTTTGTAGGATTTTCCTTTTATTTATTTATCCCTTTCATTTGTGAAGAACATTTTACTGAGTGACATGTTAACATGCACTGTTGAACTTAACTTAAATGTAGTTGCCTGAGTTTTAAACACTTTATTTTAAATGTTTCAGAATTTTGGTCTATAAACTAATTAGGCAAACACGTCAGTTGTTCAAAAGAGCAATCTTTCTAAGATGTAATTTTTTTTGGTATTACATATTAAACGATGAGTTAAAGTGAAGTTGAGGTTTAGGACAAGGAGAGATTTGGAAGGAGCATAAGATATTTCAGAGCAGTACTTGATCAAAAAGTTTTGCATATTTCAAATTCAGATTTTAAACTTCATTTACCTAATTATTATCTGGTTGGGTTTTTTTCAAGATGCAATGCTTGTCAGAGTGACCTACTGAATCAAACCAAAGTTCTGCCTGGCCCCATGTCTCACCTCTGAGTATTGCTGATGGAAGACCATAAGACCAGATTATAAAAACATACTCACTTGGTATAACTTCCCAGCTTCTGAAAATCTTGGTCATCGGGTCTGATTGAGATAGACGTGGTGTCATTGTTTTTAGCCATGATTGTGGGTGTATTTTCTTCATAATTTTGCATAATCACTTTTTGGACCCTGGAAAACATTCAGCAACCACAAAGTCCATTTTTACCAAAAGTCTGTTGGGAGAACTGCTCCTTTCTCTCTTAATACAACACTTGGAGAAAAGCGGAGCAGAAGCTCTTTGTAGATATAGCAGAGTCCTTCTGAAAAGGATGAAAATAGTTGGATAAACTTATTTTACAGCTGATATTAGAATTGTTTTTAGAATTTTTGTGTAACCTGATGACAGAAAACTACCTTTTCATAAGCTATAATATGAATTATGGTAATTACTCCTGTTGTTTTTCATTTAATATAAAATAATTTTATACAGTATGCAAGAAATCAGATATTTTGTTGCCCATATTTTTTTAGTATTTCCCTCTTGACAGGATTCTTCTATGACAGGCAGTTTCCACTTCAGAGCACGTATTTTTGGATGGGACTATCCAGTACTATTATTTAGATAGAAAAAACATATTTCCAGTTACTATGTAGGTATAAAGTCAAGGCTACTGCACTAAACAGATCAAAATGGGTATAACTCATTCTGTGTGCTCTGAAGTTTTTAAAACTTTGTAATGAGTTGTACATTTGTCTGCTTGGTGAGTGTTGTCAGGACTTGTCAACCCCTGTGAGAACTGCATGGGCGGCATTGCTCCAACACCTGAACTGGGAACTCAAAAGTTAAAGGCTCTTATTTAGGGGAGAAAGTACTTTAAAGAACTGCTTTTGAAATAATTTAAATGAAAACAGAAGCCACAGAATAATAGTAATAAAAAAGAAATAATTTAATACAGATACTGTGTGAACAAAGTGAAAAGCTGTTAAAGATTTAACTTGNNATTTGCCAAAATGGGCTATAGTAAGCCTCTTAGCATTATTTCATGCCCTTTAGCTTTCTCTGTATATCTTTGTTACCTGCTTTTTAGATATGGAGCAGTCTTTTTCCTCTCTGTTGGTACAGTATCTGGTGTTTGGAAGCCTGTTGTAGGAGCTCAAGTATTGTTAAATGCTTGTGATAGGAAGTATTAAGAGGGCATCTGTGCAGAGGTAGAATAGGATCTCAGGAGGAGAGAGATAATTCCTTTCACTAAGAGAAAATTTAGGAGACTTGTCTACAAATTCAAGGGTTGTCTAACACAACAAGTGGTAAAGCTATGAGATAAACAAAAAATAACTAAAAAAGAGACTCAAGGTCAGCGCCTGCTTTCCTTTTTCCGTGGCAATCACAATGAAGACAGCAGGATTTCCCTAGTCTAATTGTGAGCAGAATTTGGCCCTCAAATGAAACAAACATCTGGAACAATAATAAGTTTATTTACATAGCCAGCAGCTTCCAACCCCTCCAAGGCACTCAAGGCAATACTCAAGAAAGCAAATCACAATAAGAAATAAAATAGATAAAAAATAAATTAAAGCATCATAGGACACACAAAATATTTTGGAAGAAAATTATTTTTTCCAAGAACAACTTCAATTAAGTTGAACTAGACAATGAAGACCAAGTTTTTTCATATACAACTTTTAAAAGCCTGCAATGGGTATGTAGAGAAAAAACATAAAAGACAAGCAGGACATTGGAGAGTGAATTACCTCGGAGATTAGAACATGGCAAGAGGGAATAAGGTAAGTAATTACAGACTCACGGATGGGACATTCTGATTATCTGAATGTTTTAACTGTAATTGAGATGTTTATATAAACACTTGGCAGGTTAATTGCATTCAAAATCTAAATACGGTACCTAAAATGGAAAAATCTTACTGTAGCTAGCTGACAACTTTGGAACATGAATCTGTTTATCTCATCTTTTACAAATGATGTCTGCTTCTGAGTGCATCCATTAATCTGCCCGTGAGAGAGATCAGTATGTCTATGTGATCACCTGTGTTTAGTTCCAGTGAACTTCTTGAGTATTGTATAATAAGTTCATATGAGACTTGAGTTGAAGCCTTATGCTCAGAGATTATTTTTTCTCTCAGGCAAAAATCTAAACCATTTGATGTCATAGGGCCTAATTGCACTGGAACTTCTCATAAGTAATAAGAGCAAAGAGCAGTAACACTGTTGTTGCTGTGTACTGCACTGCTCCCTAACCAACATATTCATAGCAATTTATTTCCTTCTACCACCTAGATGGGGATATACAAGGATATTTTGCCCTTATACACAATACATAGCTACAGAATTTTCTGCTTTCCTTGCCTCAAACATATTAAACTTCACTTCCCTTTGTCAGTGCATCAGAGAGAAGTGAGTCTTTTTTTTTAAATAGAGAGCAGACAGAAGGAACACCACAGCTACAGACTTCAGCATCCCATCAAGAGTTCACACACAGTGTTTACTCTGGACTGTAGTAAGTCACAAAAGTCAGATCTTGAAATTGGCATTTTTTGACTCAAATAAAAATATAACTTTTGTTTGATATACATGTGTATAAGGATCAAAGTTTCCTTGCCTTTATTTAAAAGAGTTATGAGAAGCAAAGACACAAAATAGAGGATTCTATAAAAAAACCAAAATAAATGGAACTGTCTAAACTGTTTTCAAAGTATGTGATAGAGACAAAACACACAATGATATTTTCTGGCTTGGAGTCTGTCTTGGCATGATGTTTTTAAATCAGTCGTGGCTTTGCCACATGTAGATAATGCAGTCATATCACACACTTGCCATAAAACTTTCCTAGCACTATAGACCACCATGCATTCAGTCAAGATCTATGTAGAAAGGGTAAGTGCTTTAATAAACAGAAATGTCTTCCATCGTTAGCTATAGCAGCATATATGCACACAGATATTAAAGCCCAGCTGATAACAGTGCCTACTATTAAGGTTGTCTAACACTTTCTCGTAAATATCTGGAGGCCGTTTCATAATGACTTTGCCAAAGTTCTACTGTTTGGGCTGAAATTTTCCATTCTGGGTTTCTGCTTCAGCTGGAATTTTTTTTTTTTTTTTTAAATTATACCAGAAAAGGTCAGCCATTTCTGAGAATTATATTAAGAAAAAATGTTTTCAGCTTTTAAAATTATTTTGATCATCTTCTCTAGCACAGTTTGCTTTGGAAGAGTGATTTAAGATTTGGAAGAATGATGGCCCTTGTGTCAAGAATGTGTTTTTAAATTTACCTATGAATATCCACCCATCATCGATCTACTTACAAACCTTTACAGAGGCAAAATTTCAGCAGATAGTTTGGAAGCTAAAATTTCCCAGATATATTTCTCTCAGAGGGCAGGTCTGTTCCCTTCACACCTGCTGACTAGGCTGTGAGTAATCAATTTTTGCAGAGAAGCACTGAGCTGCATGTGCATTTGACAAGAGAAGAAAAGACACATTAGGATCTTGGGGTCTGCTTAAGGCTCAACTTCATGAGTCTGAAATTGTCCTGGTATTTTTCACAGTTTAACAGAACTGCACCATCCTCAAGCAATCCAAATCACTCAAACACTTTTGCCTTGCTGCAAAGTATTTATCTGGCCAGTGTCAGTTCTAATCCCAATCTGGATCACTTGCTGCCTCATTTAGCAGAGCCTGTTTCTCCTGCATAGGCTTCTTTTTCATTCCCTTCACAGTTCTGCCTTGAGTTCAATCCCATTGCCGTTTAATCTCTTTGAAAGGTCCCTGAGCAGTATTCCCATTCACCTTTGAATTGAATCAGCCGAGAACAGGTACCTCCTGTTAATTTTCACCAGAAGCCTAGGAGGAAGACACAGCCAGGATAGACAACTGAATCAGCCAATGGGATATTTGATGCCATAATGATGCCATGCCCACTATATAAGGGCAGGGGGTGGGGTGGGCAAAGTGTGATCTCTGATGTGTGGTCATGTGGTTGGTGCAGCCTTAGGTGATCAGGTTCATTCTATATCTTCACTTTATATATTGTTTCATTACTATTATTGTTATTTCTTCTCCTCTTGTGTTGTTCTGTTAAATTTTCCGTATCTCAACCCATGGGTTTTTCCCTTTTTCTTTCTATTCTCTTTCTCACCCCACTAGGGGACAGGGTGTAAGCAAGCAGCCGTGTGGTGCTCTGGTTCTGTCTGGGTCTAAAGCATGACAGATACCAAAATGAGTGTCTTAAGATACTGTGTGATGTATTTGTTTCTGTATTCAAGGTAGTAACAGTACAGAATTTTTAAAAAATATGTTGTGTTTCATATCATGAGGAAAAACTTAACTAAGATGACAATAGAAAGAAAAAATATGAATAGTTTTATTAATCTGTCTTCCATTTAACAGTATTTTCTGTACAACATACTTTTCATCTTAGATAATAAAATGTTAATGTTATATTTAACTTTCAGGTTTACAGATTCAGAGACACTGTACCATTTTCTCTCTGTGGCCCACTATATTTGTGGAAAAATAGGACAAAACACTTTAGGGCTAGAAGAAACTAACCTTAGTATACAGTAATGCATGGTTTATAGGGATAAGCTTGTTAGCAAAGATTAACATCTAGATATTGTACTGATATTTTTTGACCTGTCATCAAATATACGGTGCTGAAATATTCCATTAATCAATTAGCTAAATTGGAGCACCTACTTGCTTTATTTTTTTACTGCTGAGCTAGATGGCACTGGGTGAGTTTCTGCAAGGAGTGAGGAAAAAAGAGCTAGTAAATTCTGAGATAATTTTCAGTTACCCAGATATTCTCCCCAAAATGTATGACTGGAAGAGGATGCAATTCTCTTTAGTAGGATTTAATGTACACTATTTTGGGAACACCTTGTGTCACTCAACAAGTTAGTAAATGAGCATATTTCTTATGGCTTCCACAGGAGGAAGCTCTCTTTTGATAAACTTTGAGCAACTCAGTGGTTCAGGAATGCCAGCAGCCACCAGTTTTCAGGGTTAACAGAAAAGTTTCTTCATTTACATGCGGGAGTAAGATTCAGTGCCTGAAGACCAAGAAATGGAAACTGATATACTAAAACTTTGTTATAAAATAGCTACAGTTTCAACTTAAGATAAGATCTATCATGCATATATCAAGGAGATGGAGACAGTGAGCCACCAAACACCATATGCCTTCTACTTTTCTGCCTGGCATTACTTCTGCATAACACCAACAGGAGAAACAAACCACAACCCTGACCAGACTGCCAAAATTCAGGCAATACTTCACCAGTAACCCTGGTGACACAACAAAGGTGTCAGATATATAAAGTGCTGCTTGGAAGTGAAAGAAATATTAAAGGTTTGTTACACTTACAACTTTTTAACAGCTTTTAGTCTTAAATTTGGAACTGAATGCTTTTTGAAAGGCTTCATTAGAGTTTAATCAGAGATGGCCTTTATGCTGGCTGGATTTCTTCAGCCTTGTCTTTTCTGTCTTGGATGAATACTGCAAGAATCAGCTCAGACACTGGGAGGATGAGAAAATTTGTAGTTACCTTGTGTTTGGAAATACAGCAACGAAAGATGTAAGCCTGTGTTTCAAATTAGGATTCATAATGATAAGTGTTTTCATTACTTCACTTTGCACCTTTTAGGAATTTTGTTCCATCAAACCTTAACATTGGGGTGAAAGGAAGTGCTACGTTAGCCAGGGAAACAATATTGCTTTTAGTGGTCTCCATGTTTAAAATCGGTTTCCTCTGTAGCTATGTGTATTTTGCTCTTATGAGGTTCTGACTGGCACCTGGGAAGGTTATTTTCTGATGCAGACTTGTGTAATGGGCACAAGACATGACCTGTCATAATTGAATAAGCTCTGAGAGATTGCATCAGCACCTTGTAACAAAAAAGAAATGCCCTTTTCCTTTTTTTGTTTTGTTTTAGGAAATAATTTCATGAGGTGTATTCAGTAAGAGATAATATATCTAAAGGAGCATATTCAGAAGGGATCACCTTGCACTCAGTGGTCAAGAGTGAGTAGTAAAACTTTTATGAAAACAAAATCACTGCAATTAAAAACTTAGCAGATGAAAGCTTAAGTCTAGTAGTTAAAACACCTTTGAATAAGGTGTGTAAAGTATTGAAGGCAAGAAAATATTTCTACAGGAGTCTTAACAAATTATTTTCTTTTTGGAGGTATCTCCAGAAAAATGTCCTGGGAAAAATAATACATTTTTTTTTGGTGAGATTTTCAATGAAGACAAGTTGGCATTGGTTGAGACAAGTAGTAGTTTGTTAGAAAACTTAGTAATAGAGCTTATTTCAGAGGGGTTGGACTAGATGAGCTTTAAAGATCCTTTTCAACCTCAAACATTCTGATTCTATGATCCTTGCATCATTATGGAAAGAGACTCCCAGCATGAAGGATGAAGCATTCCCTGTACTCAGCAGAACTTTCCATGAACGTGTATTCCAGACCAGGTCTTAGACCTGGTGCAGTGACACTAATCAGCCCACTCTGTGGTACAGGTATATTGCAATGATAATAACACACTGTTTAATATACTTTACAAATAAATCCTATTCCTCTAAGGTGAAGTTTGCAACACAATAGCAAATACCTTTTAATAAGGAGAAAAAGATAGAACCCACACTGACAGTATAACCCACACCTTCTCTATTAAGATCACTCTATAATGGGGGATATTTATTCCTGTGCAAACACAGAATGCTTGTCCAGATAATACCTTGGAAATGATAAAATACTGCCTGAGCCAAGGTGATGTGCAGAGCTAGTAGCTTCTCGAGCCAAGGGCAGGCAGGTAGGTGACCACCCTTGATGCATCAGCCTGAATGATTACTTAACATTTGCATCAAAGCTTATGAAACAAAAGCTAGAGCAAGAAGTCTTACCTGCTTTATTTTCTTACCCTCTTGAAACATCTGTAAGTAGTACAATTTAAGGTTTGTGTTATGCAACCTTGAAGCTATTTTGGTCAGGAATTGTGTCTTAGTGGTATGGAAATGTCTAGGCATACTGCTGACACTATGGTACAAGGTTCTAATCTAGAGTAAATATGGAAAGCCCCCCACTTTTTTCTGATGCCCTAAGAACATAACAGTGTATTTAGCAAAGTAACGTAGATTTATTCAAAACATTGTTGGTTTAACCCAGTTCCTGTCAAGACATCAAATGAATACACTGATAACCAAATCAAAAGATTATCAGACTATTCATTTTTAATAATACTAAGCTTAAGACATCATAACATTGTTTACAAGATCTTGCTCAAAGAAGAGAATAAAATTGATCAATTCTTCTAGAAGAAAACTGACGTTGCTGATCAGTGGCCATGTACCTACTTGATATCTTGATGGTGAAGGTTGTCCCACTAAATATTTGACTCATCTGAATAGTAGTAGCTGTTTTCCAAGAAAAATGCCTCTTTTGCAATTAAATAAATCCATCAACTTATTTATAGGCAGGCATGCCTATAAATCCACACAATAAACAGCAAATCCTAGACCTCAGCAATATGTTTTAATCTTTGTCAAAATAAGATAAGACTGACTGTTGAAAAGTCCTCAAACTGAAGACTATGTCTACAACTCAATGACAGTGATGGTAGCATTGAGTCTTTATGGTAAGAATCAGAGAGAAGGCCAATAAGGCAGATATCATGATGGGAATCTGTTATAGACCACCTAATCTGATGAAGAGGCAGATGAAATACTCTGTAAGCAGTTGGGAGAGATTTCATGATTGCTACCCCCTGTTCTTGGAGGGGATGATTTCAGCTTCCCAGATGTTTGTTGAAAATGCAATACAGCAGAGAGATTTAGGAGGTTCCTGGACTGTGTGGAAGATAACTTCCTGACACAGCTGGTGAGGGAGACAACTATGGAAGGTGCCCTCCTGGACCTGCTGCTTGTAAATGAAGAATTACTTGTGGGTGATGTAATGGTTGGAGAAGAGGGGATGATTGCAGCTTCCCAGATGTTTGTTGAAAATTCAATACAGCAGAGAGATTTAGGAGGTTCCTGTACTGTGTGGAAGATAACTTCCTGACACAGCTGGTGAGGGAGACAACTATGGAAGGTGCCCTCCTGGACCTGCTGCTTGTAAATGAAGAATTACTTGTGGGTGATGTAATGGTTGGAGAATGTCTTGGGCATAATGATCATGAAATGATAGCTTTTGATTCTTGCAAAAGTAAGGAGGAGAGTCACTAGAATTGCCACCTTGGACTTCTGGAGGGCAGACTTTGGCCTG
>VYZX01031076.1:51039-62781 GCA_013401335.1 Brachypteracias leptosomus | reverse complement strand
GCATAATTATCACACGGCTTTGAATTTTAAATTCTTTCTGAGGTGGTTAACTAGTTCCTGCCTAGTCAGAAAAGTTCTAGGGAAGTGACAGAACAAAAGAGGTTTCTTTTTAAATGGAAATAATAATATTTAAATGCACAGTTCAAGAGGACAAGAAATCTGTGCTAGTCTGAATTCTTAAATGTCATTTTCATCTTTCCTCAATTCCTACTACCCTCCTTTCCAATGAGTTTTATCAAAACAATATTTTCAGATGAAGGACTCATAGTAGTGTGGTTAATACATCAATTTTGCCATGTCTGAAGGAATGAGTAAGAAGTAACTGATTTGGAAAGGATTAAATAGAATTTCTACTAAGCCAAGCACAAGCAAAATGAAACCCAGAAAAGGTTTAAACTCAGGTTCTAAATTCTATATTTCACAGAACAAAACTGGTACAAATGCACTCTGTAGCCACTTGAAATATATATCTCAGAATCAACATGTCATGAAAGAAGTGATGCTAGGCATCTAATTATAGGTCTCTTTTCCCCTGTTTGCAGAAACAGTGTTGAGGAGGAAGATGGGACATCTTACACTTCTGAGAAAAAAATATCAATAGTTCCATCACCTTAGTTTGCATTGCTTCATTTTGAAAATATGTGGCCATTTTTTACGTAAGCAATTTTTTTAAAGAATATCTGTAGTCCAGCATGTGATAATACCCTAAAGCAAATTTGAACTGCGAAGATTCAGACAGTGGACTGTTTCTCTGCATTGTTGCTTGTCAGAATTGTAAAGTGTATAATTGGATTTCTAAATTTCCCACTATTGGCATGGCAGCACAAACATGTAGGTCTCTTCTCTATGTCATTTTTTAATCTTATACTATTACTATATAGCTAGTGAATTGGCCTAACTTTAATCACTTATATGATGCATCTAAGTAAGAAAGTTCATCTCTCCAGATTATTCTCTGTTAGTCAGAGCAAGAGGCAATCTTTCACAGAGTACTTCAGAGCACTTAAATTAGACATCTTAAAGGTAAACACTATCAGTAACTTCATAAGGAAGAAATAAAAATTTCTGTTATGTCATAATGGAGACTGTGACTATTTAATAGTGAGAAGCAATTGGAAGAGTTAATAATCTAATACATTATACAACTGCAATTAATTTTAAAATGCTTTAAAAAAAACATTGGAGGGGAGAAATAACCCTTGAGCTGTAGCTGCTAAAACTTGGAACCACTCTTGTGAAACCATTGGGTTTTGCTACTGTAACTATCCAGGAGCACAGAGGCTTATGTATTCAAAATACCACAAACTGTTAACGGTTTCCACTGAAACAGATGGCAACATTATGATCATTTTTGCAATTAATGCTGACTGCAGATTGTTCTTGAGGCTGCAGTCATAATTCTCCATCTCCTATGTTACCACAGTATTATTCAGTAACAGAATTTATTTTACAAATTTCTGATAACCCTTTCTTCCACAACTATTGAAAATACCTAATATATTTATAGCTGGTATGAATTGCCTTCTGCTGCTTGCATGGCAAAGGTCTTACAAATTAAGACAAGCCTTTCTCCTGTGACCCTAAAATTTACAGTAAGATGTGACCTCCTTTTTCTCCTGAATGATAAAAATGGTGATTAGAAAGCTAAGCACATCTTAAAGATACTCTTTCTGGAACAAAGTAAACAGCTGCACATGTCTGGCACTATTGCACTTCTGATATACTGAAAGTGAATATTTTCTGTCCATTTATTTGTGTTTCTTACCAGTCTTTTCATTCCCAGCTAATCTGAGTGGGTATTTTCTTGTTTTTTGTTGTTTTTTTTTTGATCTCTCACACATCATACAGTTTGAAATCATCTTCTTTCCAACTTTTATTCATATATCCAGCAAATTAGGTATGGATCAGACATCTAGAGTAAACAAATCTGTAGTGCCTTTGAAAATAAATGTAACGATGCTAAAAGTGACACAAAACCTTTCCCTCTTGGAAGTAGTATGGTAACAAAAGTGAGTGGATTACTTTGCAACGAATCCAGATGGAAAGAGAATTAGTGCCACTGTCCTCAAAACATCAGTGAAATGCTGTGTGTCATTAAAGGGAGATGTGTGGGAAGCAGGCAGGGTTATTTTGCAGGCTAGTAGCAAAACTTAACTTCTTCCATTAGAATTAACAAGCTGAAGACAAAGCAGATCAAAGGGAAGTTTTCCAGAACAGCTGGAATGATCAGCCATTGCTGAGAACAAAATCAAGGAGCAAAGGGTTTGTGGAGTACCTCTGCTTTGGCCCAGCTGGAGTTACAGCCAGTTAGCTGTGCTGTTCAGCTGCAATATCTCATCCCCATCCTCACATCCCCTGCCGCAGCACACACATCCAAATGCCCACAGCAGGCAGTGGAGGAAGCTGCAATCCTCTTCCCAAAAGAGTTGAGCTCAGGTGCCAAGGAGCTGCTGAGATCAGCAGGAGTTGGAACCAGAAACCTTCCAAGGGGAAGCATCTCACTGCAGAGCCTGGCAGCTGGTCCTGCTCCCTGAGCATCGTGTGGGCCATCCCATGCCAGGAGAGTCCCATGGTTGGTCTATCCCAAGCTCAGCATTCAGAGGAGCATGACATTGATCAAAGGCCCTCTGTCACAGCAAAAGAAAGGCTTTGTCACTTGAGTCACAGTGTTTCCTGGCTCAGTATTTAATCAGAACTTAGACCTAGGAGCCAGCTAGGCCTTCCAGAAAAAGAAGGGCCGCACCTTGTCACTGTGAGAAGCAATTGCTTCTCCAACAGTCTGCTGTGTTTTGGAAGGCATGCCTTCCAAATTCAGCATAGAAAATAACACAGAGTGGCAAACCTGACAGAATTCTGAGGTGCCTCATTAAAAAGTGACGAAGTTTTGTGAAATCCAGTTTGTTAGAAAACCTGAGGCTGGGGACTGATTTCTACTTTCAGATCTTATGAAGGTGAACAGTTTAAAGTGACAGGTTAGCAGAGTTCAGATGTTTGTTTTTCCAAGGTTGGCATTGTACAGTTGTAATTGGAACAAGGAATCCTTCATAGAGTCATATCAAAATAATAAGCTGATAATTGTTCAATTTTTCTTGATAATAACTTCTTGTAGTGGGAAAATATTCTTACCACTGCCCCAAANNNTGTTGGGGGAAAAATTTCTCCCCCCCCCCCCCCCAGTATTACTGCCAATTGATGAAGTACTTTGCTGTGTAGATTAAGTCTTTGTTTCCTGGGAATTGTTCTAATAAAGTAGATAATGTATAAAAATGTTACAAAATTATTTTACCATTCAGAAAACATAGTAAGAGGCAATAATTCTGTGTGTTTGTAAACATTGGACATTTTAATAACAGGAAAGTAGTTCTAAGAGGATTTTACTATTACTGCAAGAGAACAACTGAAATTTAATCTACAGAAGTGAGTATCAAATCCTGTAAATTTATGAGTGAAAAAAAGGTCGTAGATAAACTCTTTCCAATTGAACATCACTGAAATGATAAAAGATGTAATGCATTGAACTTTACCGTATACCTTGAAGATACCTGTGGAAAGATTTTTGTTGATATTTCAAAGTTAACAGTTTCTGGGTTTCAGGAAACATACTCATCTGGGGCTAAAAATGGTATCTTGCTCAGTTTTATTTTTGCTAAGCAAAAAGTATGTTTGCTAAAATGAAGTCAATAAAAATACATCACAGACAGAAATCATGAAGGTCTATTGTGACAACCACAGAAAATGCCAGTAAAGGTTTATCTTAGCATCTAACTTCAGAAATCTAAGTGTAAATTAAGCTTTAGATCATAGAGTTGCAATTTAAGTGAGACAAATAGAGTGTTTGGAAAGATAGATCAACATACACAGAGGAAATTTGTTTAGCTTAATGCCTCAGTAAATATTTAAACTCATATGGATTATGAAAAGAAGTTTTGGGGATATACAAGAAATCTCATTAACATCTGCCTTTTTTTCTCTTAAGAGATTGGGTAAAAAATGTTTTGTTTAGTCTAGACATGATCTGATCACTTTTACTGTACATAGGAACCATATGTACTATATACAGCATACTTAGTATTATATGTATTTATACAACACATACACAAATAGGGCTTTCCATTTAAATAAAATCAACAAAATAAATCTTGACTTGACGTATAAGAAGGGCAAACAAATGAAAATCAGGAAAAGGGTCTCTAGAGAAACATCATGTAATCACTTTGCATTAAGTTCATTCATCTGTGCAATGGGTGGTTTTATACCTGCCACATAACATTTCAATGCTCTTTTTATTAATATTTTTGAAAAGCTGTGACATTCTCTAAAGAGGTCTGTAAGTACCTTGTGGTGTTATTTATCTGTCAAAAATTGATGTTTGTAAGGATTCAGTTTTCCCCTTCCTCCTTGAAATGGTGTCTTATTCATGACAGAAAAAATAGAGCTGGATGTCAGGAAGTCCCATAGCTTACTTCTCCAGGTGAAGAAACAATTTTCTTTTTTCATGTCCAAGAAAAATGTTTGCCCAGTTTATTGTTATAGATGCTACAATCTCTTCAGCAAATCTAGTACCATGATAATCTAGCCTTATCAGTAGAATCCTATTCTTAATATCTCGATATTCATTACTGCAAAAAAGAGGTTTTTCTTCTTCCTTCCACTTTCTCAGCCTTCTTCTAGGCTATCCATCTCTTAATTCTTCTATTTTCCCTTGTAGACCATCTTCTTAGGACTTCTAATCATTGCAATTGCTCTCCATTGCAGTCCATCCAGTAGGTCAGCATCTTTCTTGAAGTTGCCAAAACTGGAGGTGAAATTGAGGTTTTATTATACAAGCTAAAGCAATAAGTTTCATGTACACTCTTGCTGCCTATCTTCTTGTATGTATATCCTTGGTGTGATTGCTTGGGATGACATTAGTGACTCATATTCAGCTCATCATTTACCCTAAGGCTCAGAGTCTTTTACAGGATTTCTATCCAACCAGTTGTTACACACACAATAATTGCAGCTGGTTATTTCTGTCGAAGTGTAGTATGCATTTGAACCTCAATATTTCCTAATAAGAAAACGCTGTGAGGCAGAAAATTTCAGATCTGAGAAAAAAAGTCAGATATTCCTTTTCTTGTATAATGATAGATTTTTCTGTCAGTTAGCATATACTGCTTGCTTTCATTACTTTTGCGAATGGAATCATTGTTTCATACATTTATTAACTCCAAAAAGAGTTAGCTAAATAAAAATATTCAATAGTAAGGTCATGTTTCTAACACTGATTAGCTTGAGACTACTCAAAGAAGAAATCTTGGCCAAAATGGAGCAGTACAGAGACATTTGTGTGCTCCTGTATCTGTATCCTAGTTTAACATGTTCTTAAGTGAGCAAATTACTCCTTATGGAATGTTTTGTACTTTTGACTTTTCAAATCAGCTAGAGTCTGTTTTGTACACATCCAGTCTGAAATGTTACTTATCTTTGCTTGAGACTAAAGTAACTACAGTGTCGTAAAATTATAGAAATGAGCTAATTATAAAGAAGATTTGCCACACAGCCTTTAAAACAATGGCTCTTGTACAATATATTGTACAATTCAATTTTCTTTCTTGTTAGTGGGTAGTAGGAGACTAATAGTGGTAGAAAAAAACATAATACATAGAGTTAAAAGAAGATTTTTTACCATTTGGCCTCATCTTTGGTTATCTGGCAAAAAACACAGACACATAACACTGGTTAGCTATTTTTACATGGAAAAATACATCCATTAAGCCTACCATTTGAGGCACTTGTAACCAGAGCAGTCAATCAAAGATGAAATGGAGTTGTACAATGGAAGAATTAATTCAGACACTAATAGGCAAGAGGAAAAAAGCTTACATCCTGAAGTAGGAGATTACTAGCCATAGCAACATAAACAAATACTTCTTGATGTATTTATTTTCCAGTTACATCAGATTATTTACCAAACAGTGAAACAGATGAGGATATAGATTACCTTGTATTTGGCCTATTTTTAGAACAACTTGTTTATTGTTGTTGTCATCATGTATAGATACACAGTTAGCAGACTTGTCACTGCTGTTTTTTTTTTTTTTTTATAAATATAGGGCATTTGAATAAACTGGAGTGAGGAAAGGAAACCTAATATAATGCTTTTGCTCTGAATAGTGCTGTCAATACACTGAAAGAACTTCTCTTTAGTCTACATTCTTTATTTTTCTTAAATAGCCGTACCCTGAAGGAACTCTGTCCCTAAATTTCACACAGTGCTGGAGAGATGAAGCAGTAGTCAAGCTTGTGTGTGCTTGACACATGCTTTAACAAGTTTTGCTAATTTTAAAAAATGGAGTTTAATTTTGTAAAGATGGTTCACCAGTGAATGGAAAGAATCTATGTTGATTAAGAAGGAACTAAAGGAACTTAGTTTTCAAGGAGAGATGATACTTTGTAGAGAAACCATGAAACATGATTTTGTTGTCTTTGGCTGGTCTGCAGAAGAATGGGCTTATAACTTGACTAGGAAAAATTCTGGAGATGTCATATCTGCTGTAATGTGGTGGAAATTAATGTCTCAGAAAATACACTTAGAACAGTAAGCATTCAAGATCATGGCAAAAAATTCTAACTTTTTCATTGTAAGTCACGTACATCGGACTATTTATGAAAAACAAGCTGGACCTTTAACATATAAGTAAGGTCTTCATCTTGATCCTTTTTTTTTAACTGACCATAGCCTTGTTTCTTTGACCCCATCCTACTAAAGCAAATGGAAGCATAATTATCAGCTGCAGCTGGTGTGTGGACAAATGAATTTAGGACTCTGATTTTAAATAAAAAAATGCTGCAGAGAATTTTATGCAAAATTATGAACTTATTAATCTGCACTTTTTGTAATATTACATCTCTTGTGTTTTTTAATATTAAAGAAACTGTAACTGTCTTGGGATATGTGATAGTAAGCAATTTTTTTTTCTATGATCTCAATTAGGCTAAATACTAAGTACACACATGATTTAATCTCCAGGGTAGTTCCATTCTACTGATTTGCTCACTCGGGGTCTTTATTACTTTATTGCCCTAAAAACTCCACTTGTCATATCAAGAGCTAGACATTCCATTACATGCAACAGGATTTCATAACCATCACAATATGTAGTGTTTCCTCTTTTCCATTTAATCCACTGTCACTAAATTTTTGTTTCTCTGTATGCACAATGGAATTATTCATTGATTTTGGAGTTGGAACACTGTGATATTAGAAATACAATACTTTAATTTCTATAACGTAACTAGAGAATAAAGGATTATTTGCCATAATTTTGAATTCTGCAACAAATCATCTCCCATTCTTTATGTTTTAATGGTGGTCCAGTTAGAAAGAATGAGAATACATAATTTGTAGCATAGTCATAACACATTTTTAAAGTTTAAGTGTAAACTGCCTATATATATTTATACATCAAATATATATACACACTTTACAGATACTGTATATACATATATGAAACATATACACACATTTATACACTTTATACATTTAGTATACATGTTTATATGTATAAAAACATCTTTAGGCCTGCTTTTCTTTCAATTGTATCTTTTTAATCTTTGTTGATAACTTATGTTCATTGCCAGTAGTCAGTATATCATAGTGTACTAGAACAAATCGTTAAGCATTTCACTACTTTTTAGCATTGAGAAATACGTTATATGAAATAAATCTTGGAGCTAACATCTCTTCACTATAAAGCACATTTCTTGCAGGTCTCTGAAAGTATTACGTGAAAAACAGAATGTTCCGTCCAAGCTCTGCAGGAATCTTATAGTGTTTCATTGGGCAAGGTGTGCAAACATGGACAAATTTCCTGTTCCTGGAATAAGTATCATTTTCCTCAGTTCTGGTTTCTTCTCCAGCTGGGGTGGGAGACATCTCTTTCCGCAGATCACTGACACAATGCACTAGAGCAGCAGTGCAGCTCTTTCATGTAGAAGGCTGAAAGAAATCCTCAGATGAGGTTGCCATGGCAAGAGGCTGTCCCTGCCCTGTACTGTTTACACTGTATTGTGAACACCATGCATGAGCTCCACTTTTTATCTTCATTTGTATAATCAGTGATTAATTTACTGTGACTTAATTCTCAACAATGTATTTAGACTTTGCACACTTCATTTAAAGGCTACATCTTTATTATCTTCAAATCCATGTAAAGCTATCTTTAGGAAAAGGGAAATTTAAAGGCATCTTTCTCAGTAGAGACACAGGCATAGAAGGAGAAAGGTTGGGTTTTTTTTCACTGGGCATTAAATCTCTCTATGAACAGGGCATTTTCTAAACATTTGCACTATAAAATAGCATACAGTAAAATTTAACTGTGTGATCAGGAGTCAAAGGCAACTGTAGCTATAGCAAGTCTTGTCAGACTTCTGTTTTGTATGAATGGATTTGGGACCCTTCCCATGGACTGATGGAGGGCCTGGCTGTACCCCAAGGTAACACTACAGAAAGAAAGAGGAGAAAGGAACTGACTGCATCACTAGGCAGAAGGGTCTGTCTTTCAGCTAGTGAAGCAGCACTGACAACCCTACAGGGATCTGTTTGCCACTTTTGTACATGAAGGTGAGGTACCGGGCGAGTTGTTGATGACAGAAATGGGGTAGAGGGGGATTTTTCTCAGAGGAAAGACTAGTTGCAGAGGCTACCTTTGATATCTGGGGAGAGTTAGAGTTAGCAGAGCTCAGTGCAGCCAGCACCACAGCAGACAGCAAAAAAAAAGAAAAAACCCCCCACATTTTAAGATTCATACTGAATGATTTGAAAAATGGGAAATCTAAGAATCAAGCAGTTTGCCTAAAAATCAGTAAATTAAAAATATCCAAACACTTTATTAGCTTGTCTATTGGATCAGCATACTATTTAATTTCTACACTTTCTGTCAAATGCTCTAGTCTTTACAATGTGTGGAGCAAAGCGATCATAGCCCAGCTAGAGTTGACGTGGGATCTTCTGGCAACAGGAGAGCTTGCAACATTTCAGCTTCAAGGTAGGAAGGCACTTACAGCTTGCTTCCACTCTTCCTTTAGTCAGGTGACACCAGCAAGTATTGCACATTAGAATAACTTTTCTAGTGCTTTTGCAATGTTTTGCTAAACTGACAGTTTTATGTTAGGATGTTTATCAAAGTATAGTGCTTTACAGTCTTGAATTAAAAGGGGCTTATGATGTTTCACACGTGACTTGTACTGTCACTTGGTACTGTTGTACTAAGAGTTAGCAGTAAAATTAAAATTCTGAAGGCAATAATTTACAGTTTATGTTATAGCTGTTCACATCTCCATACTTAAAAAGGAGTAGCTTTCTATTGTGCTGTGCTGTATAAAATGTGATGTCCACCACTAAACCACATCCCTCAGCACCACATCTACATGTAGTCTTTCAAATACCTCCAGAGGTGGTGACTCAACAACTATTCTGGGCAGCCTGTTCCAATGTTCAATAATCCTTTATTTGATGAAATTTTTCCTAATATCCAATCTAAACATCCCCTGGTGCAACTTGAAGTAATTTCCTCTCATCCTACCACTTGTTAATTGGGAGAAGAGACCCACCTTGCTACAATCTCCTTTCAGGTAGTTGTAGAGAGCAATAACATCTCCCCTGAGCCTCCTTTTTTCCAGGCTAAACAACCGCAGTTACCTCAGTCGTGCATTGTACGATTTGTGTTCTAGACCCTTCACCAGCTTTGTTGTCCTTCTTGCCTTTTCTTCTGGGTTTTCAGCCACTCTTCACTAAGTCTGTAGAGTTGCATGGGGTTGTTGTAACCCAAGTTGTAGGACTGGGCATTTGACCTTATTGAATCTCATACAATTGACCTCAACCCATTGATCCAGCATGTCCACATCCCTCTGAAGAGCCTTCCTACCCTCAAGCAGATCAATACTCTGCTCAACTTGGTGTCATCTTCAAACTTACTAGCAGTGTGCTTGATCCCCTCAGCCAGATCGTTCATAAAGATATTAAACAGAACTTAACCCAGTACTGAACCCTGGGGAACACCACTTGTGACAGTTGTCGACTGGATTTAACTCCATTCATCACCACTCTTCTGGCTCAGCCGTCCAGCCACTTTCTAACCTAGAGGAGTGTACGCCCATCCAAGCCATGACCAGTCAGCTTCTCCAGGAGAATGCTGTGGTAAAGTGTTGAAGGTTTTACTAAAGTCTACGCAGACAACATCCACAGCCTTTCCATCATTCATAAGCAGGTCACCTTGTCATAGAAGGAGATCAGGTTAGTCAATCAGAATCTGTCTTTCGTAAAGCCATACTGACTGGGCCTGATCACCTAGTTGTCCTTTATGTGCCATGTGACGGCACTCAAGATGATCTGCCCCATAACCTTCCTGGGCACTGAAGTCAAGCTGACAGGCCTATATTTCCCCAGATCCTCCTTCCTTCCCTTTTTGTGAATGGGCATCACATTTGCTAGCGTCTAGTCAACTAAGACCTGCCCATTTAGCCAGGACTGCTGGTAGATGACAGAAAGTGTCTTGATAACCACTTACATCAGCTTTTCTCAGTACCCTTGGATGGATCCCCTCCAGCCCTATAGACTTGTGTGGTGTAGAGAGCTACCATACTGGGTCACCTTAAATATCCTGTCTGTCTCTGACTTGGACTTGTTGGAGCAGGTCCAGAGGAGGGCCACAAAGATGATCAATTGGCTGGAACATCTCTCCTACGAGGACAGGCTGACAGAATTGTGGTTGTTCTGCCTGAAGTAGAGAAGATTCTGGGGAGACCTCATTGTGGCCTTCCAGTATCTGAAGGGGGCCTACAAGAAAGCTGGGTAGGGACATTTTACAAGGGCTTGTAGTGATATGACAAGGGGTAATGACTTTAAACTGGAGAAGGGAAGATTTAGGTGAGATGTAAGGAAAAAGTTCTTCACTGTGAGGGTAGTGAGACACTGGAACAGGTTGCCCAGGGAAGTTGTGGGTATACCATCCCTGGAAGTGCTCAAGGCCTGGTTGGATAAGTCCTTGAGAAATCTGGTCTACTGGAAGATGACCCTGCTCATGGTAGGAGGGTTGGAACTACATGAACTTTAAGGTGCCTTGCAAATCAAACCATTCTATGATTCTATGCTTGGTATCTGTAGAATGATCCTTCACTTCTCATGCTCTTTAAGCATGCAGTAGACAGTAGCTCCTTGGCTATTGAAGACAGAGACTTTGGAATAAAAATACAACTGTGTTTAACAATTACCTCTCAATCTTATCCTTCTTCCTGACAGTAAGGGTCCTTATTAGCAGCACAGTTGCATACATTGAGATATTACTTCCCTAGACCGAAAATAACACAGCTAAAAAATTTATTTTACAGCAATGATCTCAAAACAAAGAATTCAGGCAAGAAAGGAAAGAGACCGGCATGGCTGAGTCATGATCTGCTGGTTGAACTAAAGAACAAGATGAAAATGTACAAATAGTTGAAACAGGGACAAGTATCCTGGGAGGAATACAGGGACGCTGCCCAGTTATGTAGGGACAAAGTCAGGAAGGCCAAGGCACAGCCAGAGCTGAACTTGGCGAGGGATACAAAGAAAAACAAAAAGGAATTCTATAAGTATCTAAATCAGAAAAGGAAGGTTAAAGAAGGTGTACTCCCCTTGGTGATAAACAACTGCGAATTAGTAACAACAGATGAGGAGAAGGCTGAGGTGCTCAATAACTTTTTTGCCTCAGTTTTCACTGG
>VYZX01031076.1:31949-50505 GCA_013401335.1 Brachypteracias leptosomus | reverse complement strand
AGCATGTCCAGAGGAGGGCCACCAAAATGATCAGAGGAATGGAGCTTCTCTTGTATGAAGACAGGCTGAGAGAGTTGGGGCTGTTCAGCCTGGAGAAGAGAAGGCTCCAGGGGGACCTTATAGTGACCTACCAGTATCTGAAGGGGGCCTACAGGAAGACAGGGGAAGGTCTATTCAAAAGGGTTTGTAATGATAGGACCAGGAGTAATGGTTTTAAGCTAGGAAAGGATAGATTTAGACTGGATATTAGAAAAAAGTTCTTTAAGATGAGGGTGATAGATCAGTGGAATGGGCTGTCCAGAGAGGTGGTGGAGGCCCCATCCCTGGAGTCATTCAAGGTCAGGCTTGATGGGGCTCTGAGCAGCCTGACCTAGGTAGAGATGTCCCTACTTGTGTAGGGAGGTTGGACCAGATGACCTCTAGAGGTCCCTTCCAGCCTAAAACATTCTATGATTCTGTTCTAGGATTCTAATTTCCTTAACTATAGAGTGGACTTTACCTAGAGTGTGTAAAAAGAAAGAGAGCAATTAGATCAAAGCAGCCACAGAGGAGGTGTCTGTGGCATTCCTGCCCTTTCAGCCACATATCAACCAAGCCTGTGCTGGATGTCTTTTCCCCCTTTGCTAGCCCCAACTCCCTAAGAGGCAATTGTCTTTTAGTGCAGTTATGTAATGAATTTTAATGCAGCCACAGTCTGTAAAATAAAGACTGAGATCTGAAGTTGTTTTCAAATTAAAAATTCTAGTTCAGGGCCCATGTCTAGTCATGTCATTTGTTAGCAGAGCTTGGAAGTTAGTGAAAGCTAAACAGTATTTTGTATTTCTCTGCTGTCCAGGATTTAAGCAGTTTCAGCACTGCACAGCTGTGAAATAAAAAGCATTTCAGCATTTCAGCTTGCAGAACAGTAAAAGGAGAAAATCTATTCTGTTTAATAAATGACCAGACCCTGCTTTGACATTCATTTTGTCTTCACTTATGAGGAAATACTGGGTAGTGCATGTGTGTTGTAACACAAGTATTATCCATCATGTATCCTCCTCCATATATAGCTGTGAAGTATTTAGGTGTGTATTTGCATATCCACATCTACGTAAAGACAGATCAAAGGCTTGGTTCATAAGGGACTTCTTAAGCCAATCAATCCATTCGTTACAAAGTAGCAAGACTGTACACTATCCCTAAACCTTGCTGTCTGATGTTACCTGTTTAACCTTGAAGACCTCCAGATCTCCAGTGAAGGTCATCAAACAACGCCAAATGTGACTTATTCTCTTAAAGCCTAGACTATTCTTATAAACACTTGACCTTGAGAACTTCCAGGGATGAAGCATCCACAACTTCCCTGGGCAACCTGTTCCAGTGTCTCACTACCCTCACAGTGAAGAACTTTTTCCTTAACATCTCACCTAAATCTCCCCTTCTCCAGTTTAAAGCCATCACCCTGAATCCTATCACTACAAGCCCTTGTAAAAAGTCCCTCCCCAGCTTTTCCCCATCAAAACCACATCTTTTCAATTTAGAGACCAGGATGCCATGTGGGACAATATCAAATGCTTTGCACAAGTCCAGGGAGATGATGTCGGTTGCTCTTCCCTTATCCATAAATGCTGTAACTCTATCACAAAAGGCCACCAAATTTGTCAGTCATGATTTGCCCTTGGTGAAGCAATCATCTCCTCATTTTCCATGTGCCTTAGCAGAGTCTTCAAGAGGATCTGCTCCACAATCTTGCCAGGCACAGGGGTGTGGTATAATCACTGGACATAACTCAAAATTTAAACTTATATTAAAAATACAGCATTATTTGCACATTAAGGAAAATCATAATATTGAGGAGGCCTCCAGGGCGGTGTACAGCTGGTATGCATGGAATCCCTTCCGTAACCTGCTACCTTGGAAATNCCAATTGGGCATTAATCAGGATTTAAACCTAGCTGCCCCCAGCCCCTCTGATATCTGAGGATAAGCTGGAAAGCAAGGGGGTTTATCTCCTGCCAAATTACTTTACTGCTCTTAACACAACAAGGGGTGAGACTGTCTGGCCTGTAGTTGCCAGGGTCTTCCTTTTCCCCTTTTTAAAAATGGGGGCTGTTTTTCTGCTTTTCTAGTCAGTGGGAACTTCACCAGATCACCATGACTTTTCAAATATGGTGGAGAGTGGATTTGCAACTTCATCCACCAGCTGACTTCTTTCCTGTTGACTTCAGCTGAACTACTTGTAGAATATAGTAAATTTAGTGCTAGTAGCTCATAATTGCCTTTGCTGTTGCTAATCAAATGAACAAATGAAACTCTTGGGGCCTTAGCTGGCTATTCTATCAAAGCATCCATGCTATTCCTAGCAGGTAGACTTCTGAGTCACATTGACATCTAAGTAGAATCAAATGTTTGGGGGACTCTCTGGTTTGTTAAAACAAGGCATGAGATGGTATTTCTGATTCTTTTGTGTGTCTGACAGGGAGAAAGAGTGGTGAGTGGAAAATTTGGAGGAATGACAGAAAAAAGTACGTGTTGGCAAGTTTTCAACCGTCCGTGTATTTAAAGATGGCAGGTGTGTTACTCAGGAATTTCCATGTGGCCCAAAGGTAAAAATTGGATTGATTTCTCTCCTTTGGGCTCACTTTCTTTTTATCAGAGTGCTTAAAACTTTAATCCTTGTGAGGAGTGATAGGGCATTCATCTCTTTGACAGAATTTTTTATTTCTTTTGCAGAAATGTTAGGAGGACAGTGGGTTTTTTTCTTGGCCAGTCAACATAAGTCATATCCTGTTATAGCTAGTAAATATTTTTAAACCCAAAAATAAAAAGAAGAAGAAAATATGTCACAGATACAGAATGTCACAGAATTTAGTCTTCATCTGCCTCTACAGTGTTCATGCTGTGATATCTAAAAATTTATGGGTATTACAAAGGCATTACAGTTAAACCTTTGGTATTACAACCTTCAGTTCTGTAACTGTGTATGTAAGTCCTATCAGATAAACATCTACAAAAAGCGAGAAAAAGCATAGGCATGTAAAGGATCCTAAGGAAGTTTACCCCATTCCTCTGAGATACATTTATATTAGATTATGTTAAATGATCAAAGCCAGGAAAACTTAACACCACATTTACAAATAGTAAAATCCTAACTGCTTACACTTCCAGTGGCCATAGAAGACAATTAACTAGTGGCCAACAGTCATTTTTATTTGCTCATATAAATATTAATTCATGTTTAAGATTTTAAATGTATATAACAAAAATTGCCCTCGGTATCTTTGATGAAAGAATTGTGAGAGAATTATTACATTGTGAATTTAGTCTTTCAGCCCTCAGGACCATAATCCAATGTTTCTGGAGACAAATAAAGTATGATGCCATTCTTCCAGGTATGAATTACTTTCCTACTGGTAGTCTGCACAGTGCTGACTTTCTGTACAATAAACAAACTATAAAACCTTCTTATAGAGCAGATGGCCTACACATTGCCTTCAGTGTGAAGAAAAGGCAAAAAAATCCAGAAGGGTATTTAATTCATCTTATTTTTCAATGAGGTTGTTTTCAAGACACAGTATTTAAGAAACAGTAAGGTTATTTGTGCATTTACTGCAGTAGTGGAACTTAGAAAACCATTTGATGCACCCTATATCATACACTGTTTTGTTTTGTTTTGCCTATTTAAACTGTAAACTTTAGCACTCAGCTTGTAAAGCAGCACCTAACACTGTGAGATTATCATCTTTTGGTGGTGGCCTTTCAATCTGATGTAATGTAAACAGCCACAGTATTTTATGGTGCTGCTATTACTATTTTCTGATTTTAAAGAAGAAAAAAATATCTTTAGTGCCATTGTTATTGTAATGTTTTTGTATTATGAAATTTTAGTCCCCCAAAATTGAAATGTGTGTCTGGTTCCTCCAAGGTAACTTGAATTTCCAAACTGGAAGTTTTGTCAATTTCAGGGAATTCTGATGGCTTACCAAGGATATCAATCATCTTATTGCTTCATACTGAGGAGAATTATGTCATGAATTATATAATATTATTTATTTTCTTGAATGTCAATAATAAATGACAAAAGAAATTCTCCTGGGTTAGCTAATCAAGAAAGGTTCAAGTCAGCTTTAGAAGGACAAACCACTGATGATCACTATAAAAAATGAGAAGACAGGTGTTGAGTTCAGTAGATTCTAATCAGGCCATTGCTATTTCCTGAGCGCAGTGGCACCAGGTTCACTTAAACAACAAAAAATCTCCGGAGACATTTTGCTAATGTCTGCATATCATTTTCAGATATTTGAAAGTGGACTTTTGGCTTCTAAAATAAAACCAGAAGAAAAATTTGAAAACATTATTCCTAGTTCTTCAACTGTTGAACATATCCATATTGTTAATTGTACATTAGATGTGCTCAAAATTAAGAACCTAAGTGGTTTATTATATGTAAGCTAGAAGTCTAATGCAGAGCCAAGACTTTGACTCAGATATCCTTTAACACAAATTCTTTAACACAAACTGGTCTCCGCTTTCCTAATCTGTTCTTTTATTAAAAGACACATGTATATAAAACGTGGTTTGTTTTCTGTAGTATTGACAGTGTATTTATGTTTCTAGTAAACAGTCAAAAGCCCTAACACCAAAACCCTTATGCACACATATTTGCTATTGCTTGAATTTGATTATGTCACCTTTTATATAGCTTAAAATGATCTACTGTTGAGCTCCTAAGGCTTGTTGAAGCTTGCAGCACAGTCTTCAAAGAGTGAAATATGATTAAAAAGAAGCCAAGTACAGAAGTATCTGAAAGTTTTCTTTAAATAGAAAAAAGAAAAATATTCCAAATGTCATTTCTTACTGTGAAGATGCACTTTTCTCTGAGCAACAGTTTCAAATTATTTGCTACTTTATCTATAATTGATGTAAACCACTACCAAGTAATCATTTTTTCAGTATCTTCTTGGTATCCCCAGGCAGAGTTTGTTGTGACGAAAAGGCCTTTTTCTGTCTTAAAATGCCACTTCTTAAAATGTTAACCATCATATTACATAATATTGATATTTAATTATATATTTTTTTACATAAATGAAAGCTTTCCAAGCCCTTCTTTTCACAACTTTTTTAGTAAGCTGACATGTTATTTTTGCTGATATGATAGCTATATTCAGTGCTGAGCATCACTGTTGTCAAATGTGCTGATAATTCCTCTGATGTCAGTGACAGAAAGATTGTGTCTTGTCGGTAAAGAAACCAGACGCCTTGGGCATGTTGAAACTGAGAAATTAGATTCCCCTAGGAGAGCAATCATGTGAAAACTCTGAGTAGTTACCTCCCAAGAAGGAATTGGGGAACTGATTTATTAAAAATGAGAACTGACATCTTTGCTTAAAACTAGAGTCAAGGATGCAGAGTAGTTTGCAGAAATGTATGTGAATTTTTTTTTTTTTTCAATTGTGTTCTTCTGTTTATGTTCTTCTGTTTTCCTCTAGACAGGCTTAGCATGCACATGTATCAAGGAAGAGGATCTTAGTATGTCATTTCAGATATAGATAGATTAAAGGTATAAGTTCACTCTTTTGTTTCAATACCAGTAAATGTAATTAAATATGCAAGTGTTTACTGCTTTACTAATCCACTAAGCTTTCTGAGACCCTTTCGAACATTTTCCGAAACAGACTTAACGTTTCAGGAATTGCTTGAAGACACTGCATATTCTGGTTCTGATCCAGCAAAGTCCAGGAGGTGGATGTAGCTTTCAACTGCCCCCTGCGATAACTTGCAAACCAGAGTTAAGTGTGTGCAGAGAGACTTTACTGTGGCAGATGCTGGGGAATATGGCAGAATGAGGCTGCCAGGGTCATTGCTCCATTTGTGCAAGATGGAAATAGCTACTACAGGCTGTGTGTCCTCTTCATCTATTGTTTGGTCCAAAATCAAACTAAAGATAGATTTCTTCTCTGTTATCTGACTGTGGACTTCCATTTTTCCTGCCAAGTCTATCCATTTCCAACATGGCATAGATCTATTTGAATAGAATTAAATTAATTTGCGCTTCTTGACATCTCTTATTTTCATACTAGAGTGACTCAACAGTATAAAAGGTGAAAACACACAGACTCTCCTTAAATTGATTCCATGATGTGGTAGACGGGATTGGGCCTTACAGGTAGCAACCAAAGGATGATTCTAATTTAAATGTAAACATTTTAATAAAAAGCACTGCTGGCTGGAGACAGCAGATTTACTGGGATGGATCAATATTTCTAGCACTTTCAGAAAAGCGAGGAGTCTTTGTTGAAAGGTAGAATCCCAAAGAAGAGATGGAAGTATGTGCCAGATGTGGTGTGCTGTTCCACACTTAGGGACAGATTAGGAAAAAGAACTCAGAAAGGAAATCTCGTAGAATGAAGTCCATAAAGAAGGCAGAGATTATCCCATAACTACATTATTATTTATACCTGAGCAATGGGAGGACTATTCAAAGCAGAAGAATGTAAGAATGAGTTCTCCCAAGAAAACAGTATATTTAGAGATAGCATTATACTGGGTAAAACATTGGCTAGAAATAAAACCTGTCCTGGTAATGAATATTAATTTACTATTATTATTCTTAAATGTTTAGAGTGAATGTTGTTTCTTATGTTCTCTTTCTCAGATTTTGAAAATGAACATCGGAAGAGTTTTCTATGACTTGATGTGTTTCCACATGCCGCACAGTACTCAATCCAAAGAACATCTGTTTTATCAGCTGTAGAGCAGGACTATATGTTCTTTCGAAAAATGTGGCTTCAGAGACGGCTCCATAAGTAACTGCTGAATTCAGCTACGGAAAGTGTTTTTGTCATGGTTTAACTCTGGCAGGCATCTAAGCCTCACTCACTCTCAGTGGGATGGGGAAGAGAATCGGGAAGGGTAAAAGTGAGAAAACCCATGGGTTGGGATAAAGACAGTTTAATAGGTAAAGTAAAAGCTGTGTGTGCAAGCAAAGGAAAATAAGGAATTCAGTCACTTGTTCTCATCAGCAGGTAGAGATATTCAGCCATTTCCAGGACAGCAGAGATTCATCACATCTAATAGTTATTTGGGAAGACAAATGCCATAACTCTGCACTTCCACCCTTTCTTCCTTCTTCCATCAGCTGAGCATGATGTCATATGGTATGGAATATCCCTTCAGTTAGTTGGGGTCAGCTGTCCCAGCTGTGTTCCCTCTCCCAGCTTCTTGTGCACTTCAGTATACTTGCTGGTGGGGCAGTAAGAAGCTAAAGAGGCCTTGATACTGTGTAAGCACTGCTCAGCAGTAACTAAATCATCCCTCTGTTATCAACACTGTTTTCATCACAAATCCAAAACATAGTCCCATGCAAGCTTTTAGAATTCAATGGAAAAGAACATTTTGGGTGAGGAACCATAATTCAACCATAAAAGGATGCTTAGTTTCAGACGTGAATAAAAATTATGATTAAAGACTCTCAATCATTGAGCTTGGAAAAAGGAGGAATTATAAGATTAATGCAGTATGAATCTCTTTTTCCATCCTGACAAGTCTGGGATTCCTTCACATATTGTTAGGCACAGTCTGTGAGAGAAAGCATAATGCAAAGTGAAATGTCATGTGCAATAAAAGCTAAAAAATATAGAAAAAAAATAGAATTATGGCCATATCAGTAACTCATAGAAATAGTTGGGATTATTTTTTTGATCTGCAAAGGATACAGGATTTAATCCTGTGTCTACAAAGGACAATGTTTTCAAATGTAGCCTGGGAAGTTATAGATGGGAACATAGAAGCTGACTGGCTCTTATCTCAGGAAGTAGAAACTCATTTTAGAAAAAACTTTGAAATGGTAAGATTTTAATCTTCATAAATCTAGTTCTGATTTGAGAAAAAAAATTGCTGGAAAAAATATTCCACTGCTTGTAAAGAGTTTAGCTTCATATCTCCATGGCTTTACTTCTTCACTCTTTCCTTTTGCTGCTCTACTTTTTCAGAACAGCTTCTTTCCTTTTACATCTTGCATTCTTTTTCTACTCACACAGTGGCTAAAAATTATGCTATCCAGTCAAAGATCTTATTTGGGAAAGAGCATTGTTTAGCATGTTTATTCTTCCCTTTAGGTTTTGAAAATATATAAAAAATTGAAGATTGATATAAAGAATGAAATATAAATATTTGAATTATGGATCTGTGAGAAAATTCAAATAGTACAGTTGAACTCAGAATGTGACTCTTCATGATTTAACCACTCAAGCTCTTTCTTTTTCTTAGATGCAATTAATATTATAAGAAGGTGAACCAATACTTCAGTGTGGTTTTAATTTTAACATCAGAAAGGTCATTATTCTTGGTAGAGATTTGCATTTGTCACTGTTTGTGATTGTAAAGGTCAAGAGAATATGTCACAATATGTTCATGTGAGTGCATGTTGGAAGCTTGTAATTCTCTTCCTCATTTCTCCCTGAAACCCAGATAAATGTGTGATGCCTGATAAGTAGTGTATGGTGTAATGATTGATATAATGCAGGAGTCTGGTTCATAAGAGGGGATGGCTAAACTTGGCACAGCAGCAGTGGATTTTGTCCTTCTCTAGGGACCTCATTCAAATTTTGAAGACTCCCCATCCCAGCGCAGGTGTGGCTCAACTGCTGTATTTGTGCAGGAGTTACTGGAGACCAGTCATTTATAGTCAGATTTATGAAGGCATAATTGGCAAAAATTTAATCTCTTCTTTCTATGCCAGGCTGTAACCTGTATGCCAGGCTGTAACCCTGAGGTTAAGTGACTGCAGCATATGTAAATAAAGAACAGACATCTGAGACAGGAATGGGGCAAGCAGCTGCAGCAGAAAGCACAACAACTACGTATGACTCAAGAACCTTAATTTTTTCTTGTTATGAAGTGTATGTTCCTACAACTAAAGAAAGTTCTTGTCCCTGTTTGTTTCTTTCTTTCTTTCTTTTATTTCTATGGGTTTTTGTTTGCTTGTTTGTTTTTAATGAATGACTAGAGGAATACAAAAAAATTATTAAAATACTGTGAGTGAGAGGTGAAACCAGAAGAAAGTGCCATTTGTACAATGTATTTTAGGGATTTTAAGGACTGGCTTCAACTTGCCTCAGCATTACAGGAAAACAAGAATATGCACATTCCTATCTACAAAACTCCAGAGCTTTGAAGCCTCTCAAGCTCTCTTGCAACTGCTAAAACATTTTGTTAAATTTATTTTGTTCAAAAAGAAAAATTGTGCTGAGAAGTATACCCTGAAGGTAAGCATGATGTGCAGTTGGAGCAAATGAAGGCAGATTTTATTCTGTGTTTGTTTGTTATTTAAAACAATGTATGATTAATTTTTTTGCATCTCATATCTGAGATAACTAAGGTGCTGTAAGAAAAGGAGTAAGTGCCTCTCAATGGATAAGGGAGATGGAAATAAGGAGTCCTTACCAGTTAAATCTGGATGTCATAAGATTTCTGGTGTCTGCATACAATGAAGTATTGACAAAGCAAATAATTACATCCTGATTTTTCATTACCCTTTCTTTATACCAAACTCCTGCATAGACCTATGGAACAGCATAAGGTGCCTTAACTACTATGGCCCTCTCCCTCTGTTTTCTTAATCTAGGACATACCTTTTCCCACATGTTTTTCTGTTCAGTTTTTCTCATTCTGTAGAGTCTCTGGGGAAAAAGCCTAGAATATTAAGCTTCTTGAAAGTTGAAATATGTAATGGAATGATGTAAAAAGTGGTTTAATATTATCTGTAAACAGTTGTCACAAGAAAATTGGCTGAAATTCTTGATGATTACAGTATGGATGTTTGTTTCTAGGATAGAGCAATTTCCACGTGAGTTGCTGAAGGAAATGAGTGCCCTCTGTCATGGTTCAGCCCCAGCTGCCAACTAAGCATGGTGCAGCCACTTGCTCACTCTGCCCTAGTGGGACGGGAGAGGGGATTGGAAGACTGAAAGCAAGAAAACTCATCATTTGAAATAAGAACAGATTACTAATTGAAATAAAATAATAACAATTATAATGAGAAGGAAAATGACAAAAAGAGAGAGAAATGAAACCCAAGAAAAACAAGTGATGTAAATGAAAAACAATTGCTCACTACCAACTGACTGATGCCCAGCCTGTTCCTGAGTAGCAGTCCCCTGGCCAGCTTTTCCCCTAGTTTATATGTTGAACATGATGTCATATGGTATGGAATATCCCTTTGACCAGTTTGGGTCAGCTGTCCTGGCTGTGTCGCCTGCCAACACCTTGTGTATCCCCAGTCTACTCACTGGCAGGGCAGTATGAGAAGCTGAAAAGTCCCTGACTTTGTGTAAAGATTACTTAGCAACAACTAAAATATCACTGTGTTATCAAATTTCTTCCCATCCTAAATCCAAACCACAGCACTATCCCAGCTACTAGGAAGAAACCAACACACTTCCTAAATTAATCATGGTTCCTGTGATCAAGGCCAACAGTTTTTTTCTATGGATCTATGCTAGTTCAAACTAGCTGTAGCTAGAAACCATTTAAAAAAAAATAAAAATGCAATTGTACTACTGAGTCCTGCCAGCCTAAGTTATGATGGACAATAGCCAGTGTCCAGGTGCATCTTCAGCTATGCATGAGAAGGCAAAATACGTCTTTGTCGCTTTCTTTCTCCAAGCCCTATTGGCCAAGAATTACAGGAATCATGGCTAAACCGCCTCTATAACCTCTCTGCTTTTCAGCTCTTCCCTAATATCTGACTCATCCACAAGGCCATTTCTTCTCTCAGTTGGCCCTTGTAACCATCATTTCAAGAGCTTTATGTGCAGAATGAAGCAGATGCTTCTTTATTTTACTTCTGTTCATGTTCCCAGTTGCCCCCACTGAAGACAGACATGCTCAACTTCTCTGTTAGCTGCTGTAATTGGGCATTTAACGGTCAGAGCGAATACCACTGGGTAAATCCCTTAGGCCTCAGTCAGGAAGCAACTCATTGCTTTTGTTGTTATTCACGATAATTACCTCAGCCTATTGTTACCACTTGTTGGTCTGTGACAACCTATTCCAAGAACAATGTTGCTATCTGGCAACATTATGATTAGCCCTAGAGATGTCAGATGCCTTCTCCAAGTGTACAGAGACAAGTGCACAGAAGTAAACTGAAGGGCAGAGAGTTAAAGAGGAATTTAATTTTCATACTTAGTCCACTAAGAGCTGATTCTCTTGGCAGCCCCTGTTAGATAGAGAGCCTTCATCCTTCTCCTTCCTCTTATTTCCAAGAGAAAGCACAAAATTCCAAATCAAGTTGTTAACCTAGAGATAGAGGTGGTTAAAATGGTCTAGTTATATTTTTCTTCAAAGAAGCAACTGAAATATTTGTTTCATGAAAATTTTAATGAATCTGATTTGTACTAAAGATATGAGCCATTGCTTAGTAATGAATGCAATCAATAATGCATGTATTGACAGAACACATGAAAGTGGATGTACCTGCAGTTAAATTTGGAATGGATGTTTACAGCTGGAGATCTATCTTTTCAAATGCTTCCTGAGGTCTCCTTCACAATAAATCAGGGCATGTGGATTTCTTATTCAGTTTAAAACTTAGAACAAAACATTTAGTGACTTGTGTTCTGGGGGGTTTTTTTAGTTTTATTTTTAAGTGCAGGCAATCACATGTGTGGGAGCCTTTTAGCCATATACAATTTCACAGATTTCACCACTGGCTCAGACACAGCAGTATTAAACTTTGCCAATTCTCAAAAGGCCTAAGTACGATAGAAGAAGGCAGGAGAATATTGATTTGCCTTAACATTTTGTTTAAACTCCTACAGTAGGCAGTACTTAGAGCATTTGAGGATTTCAAATGTTGTCATTCAAAATACAGTGTATTTTGACTTTATCATGAGAAAGAAAAGATTCTTTTTTTGTGGGTCTTTTTGTGCAGGGGAAGGGAAGGGAAGGGAAGGGAAGGGAAGGGAAGGGAAGGGAAGGAGATGAGAGACCTGTGTGGTGTAAGCTCTTTTGAAATTATCTTTGGAAGGAAAACTTATTATCATCATGGTTTCTGCTTAATGACTATATAATCTCTGGTCACAGAATCACAGAATGAGGTGTTGGAAGGGACCCCTGCAGATCATCTAGTCCAACCCCCCTGCCATCGGGGTTTCCCCTAGAGCGGGTTGCACAGGAACGCGTCCAGGCAGGTTTTGAAAGTCTCCAGAGAAGGAGATTCCAGAGCATCGCTGGGCAGCCTGTTCCAGTGCTCTGTCATACCTACAGTAAAAAAGTTTTTCCTCATGTTGAGATGGAACTTCCTGTGTTCCATTTTGTGCCCACTGGTCTTCATCCTATCACTAGGCACCACTGAAAGAAGACTTCAGGTATTTATAAACATTGACAAGATTCCCTTTCAGCCTTCTCTTCTCCAGGCTAAACAGCCCCTGGTCTCTCAGCCTTTCCTCACCATTATTTCTCTGTTATATAATACTGAGATCTTCTTTCCTGTTTCTCTCTTTTTTTTTTTTTTTCTTTTTTTTTTGCTGGCTCAGCAGACTAGAACTGGGGGCATTTTTTTTCTAGTTACAGAAAACTATGAATATTTCTCATGAGAAGTGTTTTAATTTGAGGGCTGTTTCTATCATCACTGCTTTCAAAAACAACCAGTCCGCAAAACATTTGGGCAGGATATTTCCTATGCTACTAAATTTCCTATTGTTCAATTAAACTTTTGAATTTACTATTTGTTGATTGTGTCAGTTGAAGTACTGGGGCCTGAGCTTTGGGCCCCAAGTTGAAGTTGACCTATGGATGAGTCACAACCCAGCAGAATGTTTTGTTTTCCCAATTGGCTCCAGGTTCCAGAGGNAATTGGCTCCAGGTGCCAGAGGCAGAACCTGGCTCACCTCTTTCTCTGTGGTTCCACCCTCACCCAGTTGGTCATGGTTGGGGTGGTGGGTGAGGTCAGGGCTACTTTAACCAGAAGCCAATCAGTTACAGGAGCTTCCTGTTGAATGTGGCTTCTGCTGGTGCTGGTTGCATCTTGCTGAGCTCTCTTGGTGGTGTCCTTCTATGTAAAGGGCCACTGAGGGAGCAATCTCTGTCTGTTGTGTCCAGCAGGTGACACCAGCCCCACAGTGGGCAGCGGGGGAGCTGGGTCTACAGGAACCTATGGCAGGACTGTTTGAAAGAAGATTCCTGAGGGGGCAGTGGGCAGCGGGGGAGCTGGGTCTACAGGAACCTATGGCAGGACTGTTTGAAAGAAGATTCCTGAGGGGGCGTTGCTGAGTTCAGCATTGGCCTGTGTGATCAGGCAACTGATGGAAGCATAAAATGATGATGGCTGAACCATCACAACAGTCAGTGTTCCTAAGTTAAATTTAATAAGAACTTTGGAATTTTAAAGATTTTCCCCTTGAAATTTAGCATATTTTTCTGGATAGCTTAGGATATTTTTAAAGAAATATTTAAAGATTATTTGGAATCTTGATCACATTTAGAAATTATTAGCCTCAGACCTATATACCAAAGTCTTGTTCATAGGCGTTGGTTTCCCTGCCAAGGTTTACCTTTTAATTGGAAAAGGTTATTATTTGCTATGTTTGATGCACTGTATGTTTTTAAAGATGAGACCGTGGTCATTGCCTTTTGGCTGTTCAAGAAAATATAAAGGCATAGCAAAAATGTAGCAGCAGCTTCTTTCTTCATGTTTATGAAGAAATGTACAGTAAGATCTTTGCTACTGGGACAAATCTCATGATCTATATTCAGGCAGAAATCTTGAGCCAAAATTTAAGCACCTACAGTTGTTATTTTTCAAGACACTACCTTTTTTGTATTTGATGTTGCCTTTTTAGACATTAATTTCAGACAGCAGTTGCTATTGCCTTTTTGTTTTTGTATGAAGCAAAATGTAAATGCAAGAAAAAGAAAAATAGTAGATCAGTGCAAAGATTAGAGCAAGGTGGAAGACTTGAGAGAATAGGCTTAGAGTCCACATATGGATTGTCATGACATCATCAAGAAATATAAAAATACCATTGATGAACAGGCATGCTGAACCAAATTATAGAGTGAAAAGTAGGAACTTAAATATTGGAATCCTTTCCCTGAGGTAAATATTTTTATTCCATGAAAGTCAAGCACGCTATTATTTTGATATTATCAAGTTACAACCAAAATCTAATAAAAATATAATAGGCAATAATTTTTTATCATTTTTAATGCCGTTTATTGTCTATTTCAGTTGTACCAGGTATCAAACTCGTGCTTATTGACTATCTTGCAAAGATTTGATAGTAAATGTACTGGTTAGTGTTGCTATTGGTCCCACTGAAATTAATTCCTTAAAAAAATAAAGAAAAAGTGAAGAACAATTCATATGGAAGTGGTAGAAATCTAAAATTCCTAGGACTATTCACAGGAGTAAACATTTTGTTTAGTAATAAATGCAGGATCAAGCAGAAAAATAATGGTCTTGTTTCTGTCTCTCTCAAAATACTTACTTTAAACATGCACTTTAACTTCCCTGTGGAAATAAAATGTTACAGCCTCTATACTGAGAAGTTTCTTAAAGATATGCTACATTAGACACAGCAAAATAAGCTTTTTTCTTTCAAGAAAATATAGAGGTTTTTCTCTTTAAGAGAAGTGGCTTCTTTATATAGAAAACATGTTTCAGTTTAGACTATACTAACAGTATTTCAACTGGCCTTCAGGCACTTTAGACTTCCATAGCGCCACAAAGGATTGTATAATTTACCAAACATGTTAGCCATAATTCACCATTCTTTCTTATAATAAAGTGGAATTTTCTGTTTACACTGGTTTGAAGTTTACCTAAGCTAGATGTCATACTGGGGAGGATGGGGGGAAGAGAGGATAAAAATACCCAATTCCTCCTTACAATGTTGTTTCTTTGTCATGCAGAACATAAGTACAGGTAGTCACTGCTCCTACAAGGTGACCTTCTGCATGTGTCCCAACCTGAAGGATGCTATAACTGCCTGCACTCATGAATTAGAAGTGGTTTGGAAGTGCTATGAGAACAATGTAAGTGAATATGTATTCTCATATTATTTCCAAACTACTGATTAAGCTCTAATAGGAGGAATAAATAGTACCTTTAGCTACTGTTGCAAGTAGAGGGGGTGAGGAGTATAAGGACAGGGGTGTGTGTGTGTATTTGCACTTGGTTCTTGCACAGGGCTATGAAGACAGCTCATACTTGCATGAGCTTTCATGCTTTTACAACTTCCCTCCTGCTATGGACAGAAGCAAGTGTGTGGTCACTCAGTGGAACTCAGCTCTTTGGTGGCTCAATAGGACACAATAGCTCCATCCTTTATTGTCTCAAGCTACAGACCTGGGAAACAAGGCCAATAAAGAGATCATAAAGCAAGGCAGTGGCAAGAACAGTATCACAGCTTCCTGACTCTTAGAATATATTTCTAGATTATTTTAAACTGGAAATACCAGGAATTTTTTTTAATGTATGACACAGATGGGGAGCGAAAGAGGGAGAGAGTGAGCAAGGGAGAGCAAGCCAACTATAACAGTTCTGGGAAGCATCTCTAGTAAATTATGTATTTAGTGTTAACATGTTGTGCAGAGTAGAATATGGGAAGTGGCCATTAGAAAGTGTGCCAAAATACATGGAACAAACAAATGTACATAGTAAAAGATTACATATTGAAATTTTACTGACAGGAAAGGGAAAAAGAGAAAGGGGATTAGGTGGGAATTACATTAATAAGATCCCGTAGCAGCTAATTGAGATGACACAGGAATAATAACTGAGGAGAAGCCAACACAGAAACACCACAGTGCCACAGTAGTTTATTAACATATGGGAGAGAATTTTCCTGAGGTATTAAGCTTCACTTGTAGTAAATTTCAAGGGTAGTGAATCCACAATTAATTTTTCCATAAAGCCTTAGAGATACTTCAAGGCTTGTCCAGATCATTAGGATTGCTTTACAGGCCCATAAGAAAAAGATTATGAAGAAGACAATTTTCCACATAATTCAAGACAAATTCAGTTACAGATTAGGCCAGAGCTAAACATTAACTACTCCTAAGTAACAAGAATTTATTGCTTTTCTCATTCCGTCTCAGAAGCAGGTTCAACATCATAGATGCTTTAAAAAGACACTTTTTTTGCTTTTCTGACCATGAAAAAGAAACATGTTCAGCTATGAGGGCTTAAATGGACAGCAGTAATCATGCATGTTTAAATGAAAACTGATGGTATTCTCCATGTAGAATTGCACTCTGCACAGTCTAACAAATTGAATATTTTAGTATCTAGTTATATGTGTAATAAGTCATGTGTAAGTTCACCATTGACTGATCCTAGGCTATGTATGCCACTGTTCGTCTGCTATGTTATAAAGTGACAGAACAATTCTTACTTTGAGTAGCCCTGGAACAAATAGTGTGCCAAGCTAACGACACCAACACACAGCTGAGACTTGTAGGAATACTCCGCACTATTATCTTAGGTTATGGTGCAGAGGAAAGACTTCAGAAGAATTTAAGGTTTGTCTGAAGTGACCTTTTAAAAAGCAGTGACCTTTGTTAAATGTGGAGACTATTCACAGTTTTCCAGTACTTTCTTTTCTAAGGCAAAAGCATGCCTTTCACACAGTTCTAGGGTACCCTAGAAATGCTCCAGGCTCAAAGGCTTCAGTACTTCTGTTGTCCATGGATGTTCTCTTTATAGTATAAATAGCACCCATATAATCTTCATTGCTGTCTTGATGTCATATTCGTGTTTTACAAAACTATGTGTTGTGAACGTATTTTCCTTTCTTCAGCCCTCAGAGAAGACTTAGTGAACTCTGTTGCTATTGTCTGCTAAAAAGAATGGAATTAAACATTGGTGGCAGCATAGTAAGAGTATGTATCATATTTCATTAACACAAGGAAACACACTTTTTTAACTACAGGAAACCTTCCCAAACATAACTACTTACTGTGATTATGAAAATCTCTACAGCCTGCAAGGTGGAAATAGGCTACACCTGACTCCTAGGTTCAAAGGCTGTTGCCTCAAACTCATTCCTCCACTCCCCATTCACTAGAACTCCCTCCTATTTCAAACAGCAAATCAGAACAAAAAATGTACATAACTGTTATTTTAGTAGATACTGCTCTTAATGAGCGACATTGCTGCTTGCCTTGTTTTTTGGTTCAATGCAGTAAGGCTGCATTTGCTTTCTATCTACAGCAAAAATAAAGCAGCTTTCACAAAGCTGCTGTTCTTCCCGCTGTGCATTGGACAGCAGGGTAGACAGGACCTCCTACTCTTACCTTCTCCCCCTTCCTTTGGTACTTCTGGAGAAAAATGGTCTACAGGCAGAAAGAAGGAGACAGGAAGCAAAGCTTTTAATTTCCAGTGATTATTCACATCCACATAATTTGCTCAGGGCTCACAGCAAAGTTACAACTGTAGCCTGACTTGGGAAGATCTTCCCATATCTGAGTCAAAACATGCTACTAAAAGTTAAAACTGGTAAAGTAATTCAGTAAATGATGGGCAGATGAAAAGTTAGAATCTCCCAAGAAAACAGATTTTCAATTTCAGAAAGTTATAAGGTGATATAAAATGATCAGCTCCTTGTAATTTGTAGAATGAAGTTTTCAGCATCATATTCCAGTTATATCTCACAGTTCAGTTTCCATATGGTATAATTAACTATAAACATCTCTTTAAATGAATAGTACTGTCAACAAACATTACTGTTGAATATTCAAGGAAAACAAACAGGAAGGATGAGAAGACAAAGGAATACTAAAAGAAAAGGCATACATATCAGTAATAATGGAAGTTCTTGCGGATTTTCTATTCATATTTACCAAATTCTTCATAATGATGCTCCTTTTAACTTCTCTGTCATGGCAGTATTTCATTATCAGCTGAACCTGGGCGAGGCTCAGTGAACCACTGCATAAAATAGAATATTTATTTTTAATATTCTGGATATTGATTTTTGTTCTGCAATTTGTGAGTTTTTTGGAAACAGTAAAATGCCAGAAAGAGCTGCTATTGTTTTTTATCCCCCAGATTTCTTGTTGTTCGATCAAAACCAAACCCACAGTACTTTCAAAGTTGAAGCATATTACGTTATTTTATGATAAATTGTTTCTTGTATGACAGAAAACAAGCAAAATGCATAATGCATGCACTGCATTTTAATATATTTATGCTGCTTTTACCAATAGTAAAAATTATATTCACACATTTCTAATTGCATTGTACCTAAGTCAAGTATAATCTGCCTTTTTGTTCTCCTGTGTACTACTTAGGAAAAGGTAATTTTGAACTTCAAACTGTTTTGTATATCCGAATGTAAACATGTAGAGAATGTAATAATGAAAGCGTAATTTCATTTTATGCATGAATATAATCTTCTAGTATTTTCTTTTGTGCTCTACATCAAGTCAGAGTTATCTTCTTGATAGTTATGAAGCATAGATGTTATCACATTAATTTCTAATGCAATTCAATCCTGGTTTTAAGTCCTGTTATCCTTGTTTACATCCATAGGACCAAACTTTTTTACCTATTCACATAGACTATGCAGTT
>VYZX01031076.1:5336-20097 GCA_013401335.1 Brachypteracias leptosomus | reverse complement strand
ACATGTAAGAATGATGTGCCTGGTTAGGTACCATCTTTTTTTATTTGTTTTTTTTTCCTCTTCCGCTCCCCATGTAGTTTTCTCTGCAACTGAGGTTCTGTCAGTATACAGAGAACTAGAGCATTGCTGGTTGATCCCCTGGCTGGAGGAGTGGGGATTGCTGAGAATACTTAGGCATAACCAGAGAAACCATGCTCAATTTATTCATAACAAAGATTACATTGTTACCACTTTGTGTGGTTTTTTCTGGAATTCCTAACCTTATTTTCACTTTTGGAAATTTGTGCAAAATGGTCCAGTTGTTCTTTCCCATTCGCACTATCCTTTCTCTTTGGCTCTCTAAAATGACCTGCTTTTTGACAATAAAATAACTATGCTGGTTTGTAGGACATGAATTTTTAGCTGCCAACCAAGCATAGCACTATTGAGTATATCACTATTGCAATATTGTTTATTTTGGATTTGTGATTATTTCTGCAGTGAAAACTTCAAAAGGTCAGCTTTGTCCCAGTGAGATATAGGGAAATTTTTGAAATCAGTCTGGAAAAACTTTTTTTTTCTTGTCTGTTTCTATTTTTAAAGAAAATTTCTTCCTCTCAAGGTTTTGGAAGAAACAAATCTGAGGTCAAAAGTTCAAATAAGCCACCAACACAACTATTGCCAGTGGTTTCTTCTGCTAAGCCTACCAGATGTGAAGCTGGAACCACATGAATGAAGACCCAAATTAAGCTTTAGATCCTAAGGGAATATAGAAAACAAAGTCCTGTAGACAAATCTGGATTATGCACTGTTCATCTTCACTTTCTCTTCCTCAGAGGTGAGATGATAAATCACAGTAATTCAGGGAGCCTACCACAATGAGTGGAAAAGCCCAAAGTCTTTCACAATCAGAGATGAAAAAAGTTTTATTTGAACAGCTAAAACAAGTGGTGAATGACAAACCATGAATAACAGATATACAAGGCAAATCATTTGCTATGGCAATGTATGTAAAATAGTCATTATGATTTGATGTAGGTTACATAGATACAGGATGAAATAAATAACTTTTATTGGACATGAAATGTGTATATCAAAAGTAAAATTAGACAAAAGCACTAACAAGGATGTTTCTGTTAGGATGGGAACTTATTTTGCTGAAGTTCAGCAATGAAGTTCTAAGAGCAATTCAGAAATCTTTGGGAAGCCGTGCCTCATCTTAACCCACGTAGGACAATGATTTTAACATTTTGTCAGCATCTGAAAAAGGGAAAAACTATATTGGCTACTTCCACTATTTTTTTTTCTAATTTTTTTCCCTAGGAAGTCCATGACTCCTCTAATTTCTGCTTAGCCTAATATATCAAAGCTGCTTATAATAGTGACTCATACACTAAATTGCTGCTCATATTCATTACTTATTCTGTCTCTAATGACTATCTTACATTACTTTATAGTATCCTTAGGTATACTGAAAAAGTATTACCAAGAAAAGCAAAGATAGTCATACAAAAGGTGTATCTGGACTGCTGAGGTATGGATTCACTGCAGAATTAATTTTCCCATAATTTCAGGGAAAGTCAGGAGTATCAGATAGAAATTAAGAGTAGAAATCTGTCTAGGTTCATGTTTGTACTAAAGTGCTGTTATTCAGAGGGACCAGAACCATCTGGAAAACGGTAGAAAAAGACTTCATTGAGATTGCAAAAGGAAGTACAATGTTGTGCACTGGAGGAGAGAATTCCATGCAATGCTACAGGCGCAGGACCATCTGGCTGGAAATCAGCTTTGCAGAAGACCAGGTGCCTGAATGGACACTAAGTTGACCGAAAGGAGCAATGTGCCCTTGCAGCAAAGGTCAACAGCCTCCTAGGCTTCATTAAGGAGTCTTGCCAGCAGGTCGAGAGAAGTGATCATTCCCCTCTGCTTAGTCCTGGTGAGACATATCTGTAGTGTTGATTCCACTTCTGAGCTCCCCAGTGCAAGAAAGACTTGGATATATTGGAGCAAGTCCAGTATAGGGATACAAAAATTAAGGTACTTTAACATTTGTCACATAAAGCAAAACAGAGAGCTAGCACTCTTCAGCCTGAAGAAGAAAAGGCTCAGGGTAATTGTATCATTGTTTATAAATATCTGATCAAGGAAAATAGAGACAGACTCTTCTCAGAGATGTCCAGTGACAAGGGGCAACAGGCACAAATGGAAATAAAGGAATTTCCTTTTAAACATTACAAAAATATTTACTGAGATTCAAATTAGAAAATGTTTCCTAAGAGAGTAGTCAAATACAGGTTTCCCAGACTCTCCATCCTTAGGGATATTAAAACCTTAACTAGATGTAACCCTGAGGAACCTTTGAGAGGTGACTGGAGTAGATAATCTCCAGAGGTTCCTTCCTATCTCAACTATCCTGTGATTCTGTGATACAACAAAGACATCATTTTTAAACAGTATCCTGACTCTTGGTAGTACAGGGACATATACAGGGCTTTGCTAGCAGCTAGAAAAACAGTTACAATCTAAACCTTATTCAATCTGAATTTTAAAAACGGGCTTTTCTCAGGAGGTTTTTAGAACGCAGTACAGATAGTTTGTAAATTCTGGGAATGGATTAGTAAAATCACACAGGAATGTCAGAGAAACAGTGCAACAGATAAAGCTCTATGATGTTGTTTCTGCTTCCTGGTTTGGTGTTAGACACTACCTAAGAACTGTTCAGTACACGTTAGGAAGCCTTCATCTTCTGTCTTCTTTCAACCAACAATACCAGCTTTCAAGACTGATTTCTCTTTGAAGCTGAGAGTTTTTCTTCATTTCCTAGAATGTCCTTCCCCATTTCCCAGGATTTAGTAATCTTTACAAAGATCCAAAGTGTAGAAAGGCTTTTACTACTCATTTATGTGCCATATATATTCCTCTCCTTTTTGGGTTTTTTTGCTTTCTCCGTATGAATACATTTCCTTTATATATAAAGCATAATATGTAATCTAGTCTATTCTCCATTTCCTTCTCTCTGCGCACACAGATCATAGTCTTGCTTCTTTTTTTTGTGTTTGAAAACCAAAAGCAATGTATTCATCTGAATAGCTGGGTAACTTTCATGCTACGTGCAAATCAGTTTTAAAAGTAACAAGCCTCAGGAAAATGTGACAAAAAAATACAATGGCTCAAAATGCAGGTCTGATACAAGTCTCTCAGTGTTGAGAAATTGTGTTCTGTGTCCTTTATTTTTAGAAAATTTGTTACAAGAACTTAAAAAGGAGATGTATTCTTTTGCATTATGGCATATTCTGGAATTCCATTTTTATCCTATAACAGTATTCATTTGGGAACATGCAGTGAACCAGCAGGACAAGGTTTATTTCTGAAACTTGGCAAAGTAGGGCAGTGTCCTACCAATGACAAAGAAAAGGAAAATCAAAATTTTTGAAGAAGTATGCTTCCAGTTTTCTATTTGCTTGTGTTCTTGTTTTTATAATACTGAAAGAGATGCAAATTTGAGGAAGAATAAAACTGACTATAAAAATACTGCATTTTAATGCACAAAGCTTATTTCACATGTGGAAATACACATGGAGTATGGACTTCCTTTTTTTTACACATGGACTTTCTTCTTGTCCTGACATTTGCATTTGAACATTAGAAGTTATGTATACAGCAGTTTGTAATGATGGATTTGAATTTGCTCTCATTATAGCATTGAAAATGATGGAATTTCACCAAGTTAAATCCAGTGGAATTTCAATATGGATTAAAATCCTAACAGGTCAAAGAACTGAAGCTAATCTGTCAGTGTCATTGTTATTAAGTAAAGATTTTACTGGGCATACAAAACAATTAGTTACTCTTGAAAATCTTTGTAGTATTTTCTAAAAAAATCCAGACAGTAGAGGGCACTAACCTTTCCATGTATTATTTTCAAGAAAGACATGTTTGCCTCCTCCTTGCATGAAGAATTCTGAATGAGAAATTAAGATAATCCAGTCTAAGATTTCACTGTCCAAACATATACCCAGGAGTGTAAATTACATGGTGAGGTGCTTTTATCTTGTTTAATCATCCAGATTACTAACCCTTGCAAATGTGACACTTCTTGTAAGTATAGTTCTGTTCTAGCTAGCCTTTAAAAACTCAACATGTAATTCTATTGCTGTTATCATGACCAGTAAAGAGCGACAGTAAGAATGAGGAAATTGACATCTTCAAGTCTTCTGAAATTTGGTTAGTTCTTGTTTAAAGAAATGTGTGTTTTTAAGTTTGATAAAGAAATATCTTTATCAATTGCATTAGGTTTCTGCAAGGAGAAATTGTACAGGTGTATAGGAATGAAGCAACAAGCTTTTTCCATTTAATTTAGCTTGTTAAAATGATCCACTATAACTTTTTCAGGACTATAAGCTTTCAAAAATCTCAAACATTACTGGCCAATCCAGCAAAAATAAAGGGGCAGGGTACAATTGGGACACTGGTAGGAACTTGCTTATTAAAATTAATGATTGACCTGCTTTTTACATAATTTCAATTTTATCACTTACTGGGTGTTGTGTTACTAATAGATACCCCCCAGCTTTCTGCCTCATCCACCTTCTTCAGCAGCCAATGAAAAGACATGATATTTCTAGACAGTAATTCAGGTCTCCAGAGGCTAGAGCTAAGCTGAGAAGGATCAGATCTTGAGTAAACTACAGGAGAGGTGTTCCTTTGAAAATGAGCAACTAACTATATACTTATCATATAATAACTACTACATAATTAGTCAGAAATGGAAACATGATACAGTTCAGCAAAACATTTTGGGTTGGAAAAGAGTAATATTTTGGCAAGAATCCACTTAAGGTCAATGTATTCCATTCCACTGTAATTATACATTTTCAATGATATTGCCTAAGCTCATGCCTAAGGACCTTTTAAGTAATAGTGCATGTTCAGAGACAGGGGAATTCATCTCACTTTATTGAAAAATGGATACTAGAAGTTTATGATATTCACCCTTCACAGATTATGGAGAGACATTTAAAGATGACAGGGCATCTCACCAGTCATCTGTCTTCGCATGAGATCAATTGTCTTTCAGAAATGCAAGTTTCTCCCTGAGAAAGGAAGAATTTGCTGAAGAGATCCTTGGACAACTAGCTTAGATGCAGACTACCAACTTTTAGATGTCTATATGAAGTGAGATGCATCCAACAGTAGCTGTTTGCACCCTAAGAACTCATAACCTCAGGGGGGATTTAAAAGCATTTAGATGTAGGTTTTGGGCTCCTGATATATTATTCCCACAAGTTCATAGCTTCAGTTCATCACTGTAGTTTGTTAATACCTCCTAGCAGTTGTGAAATTAATCACATTGGTGATGTGCTGATTGATCTTTCCCAAGTCCTGGATTTTATTTTAAAATATTATTCAGCTTCACCTTTCATGTTTGCGTAGTACATCTCAGGAGCAATTATGTTTGCCATTAGGTAGATTTTTTTTTTACCACATAAAAATTTGATGCATTAATGTTGGTGGCTCTTTTTTTGCATGTGAATAAGAAGGTATATGTAGAAATAAAATTGTGGGATATAATTGATAACTAATAATCAATTTATGAAGAGAAGTGCTGTACTCAAAATATTATCTTAGACTGTTTGGATTTTTACCAAGGGAATGCATAGGGAATTAAGACAATCTGGTGAAAAAATACCAGAAGGGATTTTTTTAAGAAAGATTTTGTTATTCTTTCTGTTTCAATTTATTTTTCATCAAACCACTATGAAAAATTCAAAAGAATACTTTAGGTTTATATTCTATGTTTCTGTACTAGCCCTTCAAAGATATATTTTACAGAATAGAACTTTAACTCATTTATTAAAACTAACTCTGCCACCTACCCTTTGCTGTTGAGCAGGTTCTAGCTAATAATTTACTGTTGAGATGGATTTTGTTTCTATGTATTTTTAAGATGCTGTCACATTTCTGTATACCTAAATCATTCACAGTTCACTCTACTGAAAAGAGAGGAGGAAAAGTGCAGTTGAATTCCCTCTGCAAACTGCTGAGAGGGGTATATTGCATTTGCATGGCAAGGTTTTGGTAGCGAGGGGGCTGCAGGGGTAGCTTCTGTGAGAAGCTGCTAGAAGCTTCTCCCATGTCCAATAGAGCCAATGCCAACTGGCTCCAAGACAGACCCACCACTGGCTAAGGCTGAGCCCATCAGTGACGGTGCTATCACCTCTGTATTTAAGAAAGGGGAAAAAAAACCCCTGTGGAACAGCAACTGCAGCCAAAGAGAGGAGTGAGAATATGTGAGCGTTGTGGCCTAATCTGGCAGGCAGATAAACACAGCAGGCTCCCCCACAGGGGGAAGAGTGAGACAGTTGGAAAAAAGGTAAAACTCACGGTTTGAGATAAAGACAGTTTAATAGAACGGAAAAGGAAGGGAAAAAAATAATAATAGAATATAGAAAACAAGGGATGCACAATGCAATTGGTCACTATCAGCTGACTGATGCCCATCCAGTAACTGAACAGGAATCTGCCTCTCCTGGCGAACTCCTCCCAGTTTAATTGTTCAGCATGATGCCATATGGTAAGGAATACCCCTCTGGCCAGTTTGGTCAGCTGTCCTGCCAGCACCTTGTGTACCTCCAGCCTCCTCACCAGCAGGGCAGTATGAGAAGCTGAAAAGTTCTTGACTTTGTGTAAACACTACTTAGCAATGACTAAAACATCAGTGTGTTATCAACGTTGCTCTTACCCTAAATCCAAACTGCAGCACTGTACCAGCTTCTAGGAAGAAAATAACTTTGTGCCAGCCAAAACTAGGACAGAGAGAAACAACTCTGCAAACACGAAGGTCAATGAAGGCAAGGGGGAGAGAGTGCTCCAGGCACTGGAACAGACATTCCCCTACAGCCCATGGAGGCTAACAGAGGAGCAGATATCCACCTGCTGCCTATGAAGGACCCCACACTGGAATAGATGAATGCACCCAAAGGATACTGTGGCCCTACAACAAGCCCATGCTGGAGCAGGCTCCTGTCAGGACCTGTGGACCCATGGAGAGAGGACCCCATGCCAGAGCAGGTTTGATGGCAGGACTTCTGACCCCATGGGGGACCCATGCTGGAACAGTCTATTCCTGAATGACTGTACCCTTTGGAAGGAACTCACACTGGAGCAGTTCATGAAGAACTGCAGCCTGTGGGGAGGACTTATGTTGAAGAAGATTGTGGAGGACTGTCTCCCATGGGAAGGGACCCTATGTTCGGGCCAGGGAAGGTTCCTTCCCCTGAGGAGGAAGGAATGGCAGAGAGCATACAATGAACTGACTGCAACTCCCATTCCCTATCCCCCTGCACCACTGTGGGGAAAGAGGTAGATAAATTCAGGAGTAAAGTTAAGCCTGGGAAGAAGGGAGAGGTAGGGGGAAAGGGATTTTAAGATTTGGTTTTATTTCTCATTATCCTACTCAGATTTGATTTGCAATAAATTAAACAAAATTCCCCAAGTTGATTCTGTTTTGCCTGTGATGGTGGTTGCTGAGTGATCTCTACCTGTCCTTATCTCAACCCACAAGCCTTTCATTGTATTTTCTCTACCCATCCAGCTGATGAGGGGGAGTGATAAAGTGATGAGCACCTGGCATCCAGCCAGGATCAACCCACCACAGGGGGCTACTGAGATAATCGGTTGCTGTGGAGCAGAAGTGGTGATTAAATTTGAGGGTCTCTATGACAGGGAGAGTTTGGATGCTATGCTAAGAGAGTCAAATCCTCATTCTGATGAAAGAAAACACAAAAGTTCCATTTATTTGGCATTAAAATTACTTCTTGGAAATCTCTGGTTCCAAGCAGAAAAGTCTTTTGACTCACTCAATGTTTTTTTTAACTGCATTTGTTTACCAAAGTAACTTATGGAATGAGATTCGCTGTGTCTTGAGACCTTTCAGACCAATGCTTAGTTTGTTTCCCATTTTGAACATAAAAACAGGTGCGTGCAACAATCTGTATATATAAGAGCAACCACAAAAGCCCTCCTGGGTTTTCTGATTCCAGACTATTGTGGAATTTGGAAACAAATAAAACAAAAACGTGTGTGTTTTTCCACAACAAACTGAGTTGATACCCTTACAAAGTAGGAAAAAAAAATCGAACCATCCCTCAACAATGGGACATTGGCCATATATCAGAAGCTTCATTAAAAACCAAAAATGAAGTGTCTTGTCAATAAATATTAGCAATATACTGATGGGAACGCTAATAAATTAATGTGGTATTTAATTAATATGGAATTGGAGTTAGCATATAAAGGCGTACGTAGATGAGCGCTGAAGATCTCAGTGCTAAAATCAATTAATTGATTTTAACAAATGTCCAGGAGTTTCATAAAAGCTCAGGAAGCTGGTAGAGTCTTTGCCTATCTGCTTGGCTATGGCATATTAACAAACAAACATAGGATCTTTCTGTTTCATATCTGAAGAGATGAAATTCACATGAATGCTGGCAGTGGCTCCTGCTGATTCTTTTGACACTACAACATTTAGAGTTAAGCCAGCCTCCCTGCTGCTTTGCAATGCAAACTGAATGGGAAAATTAAGGGTAAATTACCACCAGCATGCATGATATTGTAGGCAGTCTCAAAATCTGCTCCTGGATGCAAGATCAAAGCATTTTACTTTCAGCAGATGTAACAGGAGGCCATTATGAACACTTGTCTAATGAACCATGGCCAGCTCCATGAACCATATCCAATTGTGTGGGTTTTGAAAATACTGTGCAGAAGAGTCTGCCACAAAGATATGCTCAAGATGGGCTTTTTCTCCCAGTAACATTCCTTTTTATTTCTGGAATCCTCACAAGCCCAAATCTTGCTGAATTATTCCAAAAAACTGTAAGGCTTGCCAGGTCTGTGTGTGGGGATACACTATGACACACACTACTACTCTTGTGGAGGTTTTTGTCTGAAATGCTGTGGTTCTGGTTCCCACTCCTCCCCAGGGAATGGCACCTCCAATTTATCAAAACCCCACTGGGAACGTGGCTCATCTCTAGATCACCTTTTGCTGACCATTTTTGTTGTAATGTTAAGGAACTATGTCCTTGCAGTTCTCTGTTTCTAGAGTAGGTGCTTGTTAAACTTCCCTTCTCCACAAAGCCGATAGATAAAATAATAGTTTTGAAACATGCAGCTGTGCTTTCACAGAAAGCCTTTACGCAGGTAACACTTACAAGACTGCGTGGCATGGATTGTGCTGCCCTCTGAGGCTGTATTGATAATTTTTGTTTTTTCACCCCACCGGGGGGGAGATTGTTAATCAATTTTTCTTCCCTAAGAAATATGATCAAAGTTCAGTTAATTTCTCCAAACAGTAAGTTCTGAAAGAGGTCCACATTTCCTCTCCTTGTACCAGTTTCAGGTTCAATGCACACTGACAGGCCCAAATCTGCATGAGAATGTGGCCTTGGCAGCTTGCCCCAGTCTACATCGACCTGACATCATCTCAGCTCTGCAATGAGGGCATTGTTCTGGGCTGGAAAATCCCTCCCTCCTGCTGAGGAGTGGCTCCATGGCAGCCCATGAATATCATTCCACCAGCCAAGCTCTCTCTGCAAATGACATCCTGTGCCACCATGCTCTCTGAAGGTCAGCTGTCTCCAAGATGTGCATCTACCTACCCATAGCAACTGCTTCAAGCAGTTATTCTTGGCAAGGCCAGCTGACTCCAAGTGGCCCCATACCTGAATTATCTACTGTCAAATGCCAGTACAGCTATAAGTCAAACTTCAGATGGGATTCTATTATAAAGTTTCACATTTCTCTGCTGCAGTGACATAGACTAAAGAGGCTTTCAGAAGACACTGACTGCTGAAAGTGGAGCTGTGCAGTGCATCATCTTCTCCTCTATAATAATAAAACTTTATTTTTAGTCAAGTAAATGTTCATTTCAAAATCTGAGGCCTTACAACTGCAATACTCTGGTATTGCCTGAAGGATTAGAAAGAAAATTAACAATTATTCAGCTATCATCAGGTGGTGCGAGTAAGAAGAGGAAAGGGAGAAAGTGACAGGTTTTTTTTTATTTGATTGGGGTTCTTTGAGAATTACTCTTTTAAGACATAGACAAATCTGTCATGCTAGCATATATTATGTATATATGCAGATATGCACATGTATGTGTATGTATATGTACATCTGTGTCAAAGCTGGAAGGAGACATTTAATTTTATTTTAAATTTATTTTATTTCAGTCTTAAAAAGATGGCAAATACCCAGACATAAATGTCCTCAAATAAAACTATGTGGTGAATTTGCTATTGATCAAGAATTGCTTGCAGAAATAACAGGTTTTCATTTTTAAAAGTAATAAAATGCATCACTTTCTTGCAAGGTGAAGATTGAACAGGACATAAAGGGTGATACTGACATGAAAAGCCTTCTGTTCACTCCAGCTTTTCTGTAGAAAAAATTACATGACCCCTTTGTACTAGGTGCTTTCTTTTTTATATTTGCATTCAGAATTTGGAACAGAGAATTGACTTTTTGTTAATTCCCAAGGGAGATTTTTTAAAAAATGAAATGTCTAATTATTTGCATGAAAAAGATGGTTTTAGAGAATGTACAAAGTGATGAACATTTAGAAAATAATAGCTTTATAATGTCTTGGGTGCCATCCAGATATTTTTTAATGTTAACATCTTGAATTAAACAGCTCTCTATTAAATTTAAGATAAGCCTGTGCCAGAACTTTTAACTTGGATGTCCTTCATATTTGCAGCTTCAGGAGGCCAAATTTTAATTTCCATATTCCAATGTGATATGACACAATGAATCTGTCTGTGCAGAACTTTTGATTTCTGCTTGATACTGAAGAAGTTCCATGAGTCTACCTGTTAATACTGTAAAATGTATTTTCTATGTGGGACCAGTGACTCTCTCTCAACTCTTTACCTAATTTTTTTGTAGTGTTTTCCATGCTGCAATTTCAAAGGAGGGGGATCCAAGGTGACACAGAGGGTGTCACAGATGAGCATTTTAAGATGGGCTGGAATGATTTTACACAGACACTGGGAGTGAAAGGGGCAAGGGAGGCCCTCGCATTGACTCACAAGGTTCTGAATGGACCTCCTTGCTCTCTAAACTCCTTTTCAGAAAAGAATCTGAGTGCAGCTAGATCCAATCTTAGTCCCAGACTTGGTCAATAGTTTATGTTTAAGAGAATTTGGGTACAGGATTTCAGTGACAGTGATTTTATATGGTATTGTGGAGCCTATGTAACTTTAAGGTAGCAGCTGTTCAAAATTCATTAACACTGTTATGATAAATTGTAAGATCAGGCTGTATGATTATATAGCAATGCTCAATAAGTCAATAATTGGTTATAATCAATACAGTGATTTAGATAAAGATTCAGCAAAGTTTTCTAAGCAAATCACTTACACAGGTATATATATACAGATATGGTGGTTAACCTATAATTAAGATGTTTCTCTTTCTGCAGATTATATTGAAATTTGGTACCACAATGATCTTTAGAATTTTATAAAATCCAGTTATAGTGAATTACTCACATCTCTTTTCGTCAGCTTTTACAAGTGGACAGTTTTCCTTTTTGTCAGCCTTTGCAGGTGAATGGTCTTTCCCTTCTTCAGCTTTAGCAATGATCAGAGTCTAGTCTGAGAGGTGTCCCAGCTCAGAGGGAGATGCCAAGACACAGCCTGCTGTGATCCCAGAGAGCTCCAAGAGGCCTCACTTAGAATTGGTATTTATAGTGTCACAAGATGATTGACTTTTGACAGTACTTTTTTTCGTTGTGGTTGTTATTCGTGTCAGGCAAACTCAGCACTCTTCAAAGTAGACAGTCATCTAGGCAGGAGTATTTTTGGTACATTTCCCAGGCGATCAGGAGATGCAGGCTTGGTTAGGCAGTGACTAATTGCTCCAACTTGCTGTACTTGTACCCAGGACAGGAAGGTACCTGACTGCTTCAACTCACAGCCTTGTTGATCAGGGTCAGAAAGTACTAAGTTGTGCCTGCCCACTGCATTTTGTCAGTAAACAAGAACACAATGGCTAGTGCTGACACTGCAACATAGCCCAAGCAGGGGAGGGTGTGTGTGAGGGGTGGGTCTGCACCACCATAGAGGGTTGTTGGCCCTCTTTTCCAATGGAAGCTCCTTTGGACAAAATGTCAATTTCTGTTCAGGACAAAGCAGTTTGTCAAACCATAGTTCCAGGGAGTTGGTAACTAAGCAGCTGATAAATATTAGAAAGCTTTGATCTCCTAATAATGCTCATCTGGGAACCTTCTGACAGGGAATTCTGAGGGCCGGTGAGTCTAGAAGGAAGAATCTAGCATCAAATATCTTTAATTCTGTCGGGAGAGGTAAGTGGAGGGGTTTTTCTGACATTTTGTGAGGGTGTTTGGGTTTTGGGGGGGTTTTTTGTTATGCATATATTTTGGTTGGTTGAGTTTTTGTTGTTGATTGATTTGGTTTGGTTTTATTTTATGTTAAAGGTAATCTTTTCAATTATCTGATCAGGTAAGGAAGAAGCAAACTATTTGAAGACACTGTAGATAGACCCTACTTTCAAAAGGAAATCCATGTGTAGGATGGATTCCTAGAGGAGTCTGACCTATGCCCTATAGTTATAATTCTTGAAGATCTGGAAGAAACTAAGATATTGAATGCATTTCTTGTTTTACTTTGCCTTCTGTCATGTCAAATTCAGCTGCCTCAATATGGAGAAGTAGTGCCATTTGAGATGCTGGTTTATGAGAGACATCTGCATAGGACTGGCATGTATGATACAGGACCTAAAGGGCACTAGCGTGCTCCTTTTTTTCTGGAACAGCAAATGGACATCTCACAGGATGTGCAAGGATGATTCAAATGGCATTAAACATTTATTTAGGCAATTGAATCCTCCCTTATATTTCATGATCTAGTTCAAGTAAAATGCGGTAAGCTTTAGCTACACAAAACCTGTTTCCACTACTGTACAAACTCTCTACAATCTCTTCTTCTTCCTTGAGGAGATTACTTGTACAACAGTGTTCCTCAAAGGGATGGGTCTCAGTGGAAACACATGTTTAAATTTAATCTTTGATTTAGGATGCCAGAGTACCTGGGTCTTGGTGTCCTGCTTCCACAAAAGAGGAAAGAACCCAACTGGTGTGCTAAATAAGCCACTATTGAAGCTCAGAGTTATGAAATACAGAGATTACACGCAGCTCTAGTTCAGTCTAACTACAATGTTAATTTAAATCCAATGCAGGTATATATGTATCAACTAATTCAGTTATTAAGCCTATTTTTCTTTGGTATGGAATTATATGGTAAAAATATTTTTTTTTTTCTACAGTTTGGGGGATCAAACTAAATCTTTATATATTTTTTTATACAAATGCCCAAGATACATCTTTAGTCTTTGTTTTATTCTAGATTTATTAGATTTCTTATATTTCTTAATTTTCTATAAAATATAACTCCCTGTTCATTGCTTGACAGTGAGCACTGAACAAAATGGTCATAGAAGATTTTAGATATACAGTATAAAATGATCTCAGACTTTTACACAGTTTTTTTACTAAGAGTGAGGTACATGTAAAGAATATAATGAGGAATAAAAAAAAAAGAAAGAGGGAAATATAGTAGATAGAAATGGATTAACCTACACAAAAATATATTCTCAAAACATAGCTCTAAAAGGATATGAAATAACTCAAGCTTCCATAGAGAATAGAAACATGAAAATTGTGAGTGCTGAAAATTCCAAGCAATAATGTTTGTCACCAAATTTGCCTTGTTTTTTTTTACAGAAATGTCAGTTGTCTAATGGACATATTGACTCTCTGGACAAACTCCTCCTTGTCTGTACCCTTAGTCTGGCACAGAATACACAGCTGTGTATTCATCTTGTAAATTGAAGATAAGTTAAGCAATATATTATAAAAAGCTATGAAAGCTAGGAAGAGAAATTTTGGAAATACAGGACTCAAGGTTGCTTTATGATTTCAAGAGTAATTAATTTCTAAGATCTAAATAGTCTTGGAGAGTTCCTAATCTCATTCACTGAAGACTTCCAATAGAATTGACCTGCTGACTGCTGCTTCTGATGCAGCCCAGGATACGGTTGGGGCTTTCTGGGCTGCACTTGTGCATTGCTGGCTCATGTTGAGCTTTTCATCAACCAGCACCCCCAAGTCTTTCTCCTCAGGACTACTCTCAATCCCACACTCCTTGCACAGCCTGTATTTGTGCTTATAATTGCCCCGAGCCAGGTGCAGGACCTTGCACTTGGCCTTGTTGAACTTCATGAGGTTAACATGGGCCCACCTCTGAAGCCTGTCAAGGTCCCTCTGGATGGCATTCCTTCCCTGCAGTATGTCGGCCACACCATGCAACTTCGTATCATCTGAAAACTTGCTGAGGGTGCACTCATATCCACCTAATTCTGACTTCAGAAAACATGCTTTAAAATACATAAAAAGGGTGCATTTTATGGAACACTAGGTACCTGTCTGTAAGGTAATTCAAATAGCTGATCTTCAAAATAGTAAATTATACAGTATAGCTTATACAGAAAGTAATGACCTCAGCCAGCTCCTTCAGCACCTGTGGGTGCATCCCATTTGGACCCATGGATTTATGGATGTCCAGATTGCTTAATTGCTCCTTAACCCAGTCCTCATCAACCGAGGCAAACTCCTCCATTGTCCTGGCTTCCTCTGTGGCCTCAGGGGCATGGGGCTCCTCAGGACAGACTCCGGCTGAGTAGACAGAGACAAAGAAGG
>VYZX01031074.1:11171-29552 GCA_013401335.1 Brachypteracias leptosomus | reverse complement strand
TGAAGCACTCAACAGCAACATTTTATTTGTGCCTTCTACACTTATGATTATTGCCATTCTCCTCCTAAACCAAGCAACAACAAACTCTTGAAGGACATGTCTTATTCAAGAAAATATAGGGTTTATGAAGTTGCATCACCTATCATTTCCACAGCTTTCTCTGAAACCCACTGAAAGTAAATATTCTGGGAAAAAANCACATAAGATCATAGAATCATTTAGGTTGGAAAAGACCTCTAGGATCAGCAAGTCCAGCCTTCACCCCAACATCTCCCTGACCCCTAGATCATGTCTCAAAGTGCCACATCTACTCGTTTTTCTAATACCTCCAGGGATGGTGACTCCACCACTTCCCTGGACAGCTGTTCCAGTGCCTGACCACTCTTTCTAATATCCAATCTAAACCTCTCTTGACACAACTTGAGGCCATTAAATCATGGATCAGGAGAAGAAGATGCTTAAGAGCTTTGATGACTTTCATTGAAATGGACAGATCATGGTTTTTTAAGGCTAACTTCATAACATCACTGCCCATAAGAGAAGCACTGGATGATATTTCAGAAAGTATCATACCTGGTCCAATGCTTTAAGCCATGTACTCTCAAAGGCTTAAGGCTCCTGGGAAAAGTGAACACTTGACACTGGCTGTAAATCCTGGTTAGAAAACCTTCTCTTATTTACCTCTCTGTTTGAACTTCTGTATAAAAGAGAGGCTGCTATGGCAGAATGCTCTCTAGATCTTCTATACTTAAGCCTTAGCTTAAAAATTCAACTGTTTTCTTCTTCAATTTGGTCCTCCATATTTGGATCGTGTCTCAGTGTTTTACAAGCTCATCCAACTGTTCATAACAAGTACATTAATAACAAGTACTCTGAAAGGAGATCAAATACATGTTTTGCTGGCCCTTGTCTCAGATATCCTCTTTGTAGACTGCTGCTATTAAACATTTGTGTTATTCACAGGCAAAAACTGCGATGAAGTGCTATTCACTTTCCTGACATATACTAGAAGTGGCTTTTACTGCACCATCTCCTGGGAGTAATGTAACAAAAAGCCCACTTTTGGGCTAACCTATTCAAATTGGCCCCCAGAGCCTCTAGATAGATTCTTGACATTTGTATCTACAGCCTTTCCATCCTCACCTTCTAAATAAAATGTAAAGTAAAACTTGTTTCATTTAGCTGAAGGTAAATTTAATGCTGGAAAATTATTGACTTGAGAATTTAAATTTAAACCCTCTCGTCAGAGAAGAAGTACAAGCTATTTAGCAGAATCCTGCCTGCAGGTGCAGCACGTGATAAATGGAGCAGAGTGTTCCAATCACTTTTTATTTTATGGGGATAATAACTCTCTATGATCAATATCCATTCATTTATCCTTGTCTCCCTAACATGCACATCTTGGACTATTCCTTTTCTTGCACCTTTTGCCTAGATTCTCCATCTTTCTCTCTGGCACTTGGTTTCAGCATTAGTAAAATTTATGGACTATAGAAAATTATTTCACACTACACCCTTTCCTCAGTTTGCCACAATGATGTGCATGAATATACATTCAAATGATTTATACTAAAAGGTTTCTGTAAATACCAGATTATGTTCCCTAACCAGAAACATCATCTCCCATTAATTTTTGAGAGAGGATTCTGCTGAAGGTACGACTATAATGTAACATTTGCTTTACTATAGTCAAATTCACAGTATCAGAAAAGGAAATAATTATGGTAACAAAGCTAAGGAGACAAGGAAAATAGAGTAGTCAGCAGGAATACGTTTACTGAAGTCAGGTACCTGCAACATTCATTATTAATGATTGAGGAGAAACCTCAACATGTATCTAAAATGATCATTAATAAGATCATTGTAATTCCATAGAAAATATAGCTCTTTACAAGCTTGCTCATCCCTTAGCTGAAGTATGGTAAATTACAAATATTCTATACCCTTGAGAGCTGGAGAATATTTTGCTTGCCTTTATTATCAGATAAATTAAAGAAATCACAGGAATTTGCATCTTCTTTCATCTGTCAGCTACTTCTACGAGGCTACATCCTATTTGTTATCAAGCCATTAACCAAAAATACACAGTTAAAACTTGAAAAGATATCTTTAGAACACATAATCTCCTCATTTTGTGCATTTGTCTTTTCCTTGCTACACTTAACGACTTCATAAGACAGTTAATTAAAAAGAAAAAAAAGGATCTTAATCTGAATGCAATCATATCTCAGCAGTCACTCACTCTGGATTCTCTCTTGTGGACTCTGAGCATGTGGCTCCTTATTAATGAACTGTGTCACAGGATACATGCAAAGGGCTTGACCAAAAAATGAAAGTAACATTGCCAAAAGGTTACAGAAAGAGAGCAAACATTTAATGAAAAAAAATGTAGCACAAGTATAAAATAGAGTAATTTTATAAATACAAAACTATTCTAATTTCATATTTTAAAAAATAAGCATACAGTCAGATACAATGGTAGCAATAGATACAAGAACACACAGCAGAATATTCTTTGTAGACTGAAATGTTCATTCTGAGTGCTAAGTCCTTAATCACAGCAAGGGAAAAAACACAAAACCACCAGTTAGAAGCAACAAGCTGAGCTTTGCTTCAAAAATTCATTTTCTTGAATTTATAGTGGAATTTACCCATGAAACAGGAATTTCTTAAAAGAAGATTTGAAATTTAACAAATTCATTAGGTGATCAAGTGTTCACTAACTTAATTAACAGTCCTACTTCTCTAGATCTTTTAGAAAAGGCTTCAAACCTGATAGTTTTGTTCAGAAATATTCAAGTTACTCCAGTTTTGTGCTACCTTTTCAAATTCTTTCTCCATTTTCTTCTAAATTTTTGGTCAATTGTTAGTAGTATTTTTATCACCAAGTATACTAGACACTCAGTTTGATTGGATGTTCAGAGAATACACTCAAATTTTGTTGCCTCTAATGTTGAACTACATTAGCTTACTTCATAAGCAAGATAGCTGATACATTTTATTTTTCATATGTAAATGAAAGATCTAGCTCAAAATATAATCTACATTTAACAATATCTGTTTGTTTCTTGATGTGTTTTGGTTTGTCAGGGTTTTTTTCTCCCTGTATTGGACAGTGTGACTGCCCAAACAAATTTCTGCAGTTAAGTTGCAGCTAAATTTCAGTGACTTAAAATTCAGAAGTATATTCTGTGCTAATGCTTCGTTCTCTTGTTCTTATTACTCACTACTACAAAAGATGTTTTATGACAGATTAAGGGAAGATTTTTCCTTTTCACATACGTTGAAGCTTTAAAGCTTCACTTTTGAAATTGCAGCTGTCTCCTTGATCTTGAACACTTTGGCAGGTGCTTTCATACTTTTTCTTAAGTCAACCTTATGATTACCTTTCCCTTCAAAGTTTTGAAACTTTTACAGAGAAAGAAGACAGCCCATTTTGGAAAATTGCAATGGAAGACAGAAAGGAGGAGTGAAATCATTAAAAATTTTGTCACTGGGAAGATCAAAGGAAGGCATTCTTCCAATTCCATAAAACTCAATGACATCAAGCAAATGCTACATTTGTTTAGAAAGACATATGATGAACAGACATCAAAAGGTTATCTGAAGATTAAACCCTCTGACTCTTCAAAAGGTACTTTTTGAAATGCAAACTGCTACAGCATAACAGCTGATCCAAAAATGAATATTGTCAGATCTAAAAAAAAAAAAAGTTATCCTAAATAATTATAAGGTAATTTATAATGCTGTAGACACATGAACACACATTTTTATTTACAATATATTTTGTATTTTGCAATATGTAATTCTACCATTTTATGTTAATGAAGTTGTAAGTCCCTAACTGATGTCCTACATGGTAAACACAAGGAAGAAATACCAGAAATAAGTACATCACATTATATGGGGAATTTTTTTCCACGGCATATTATTGCCATTTGAGCTGTACCTAAAATCACCCTCTACCTGTAGAGGCCAGTGTTAGGAAGTGAATGTGTGACATCTGTATATAAAGGACAGCTGCAATTTTCAAAGTGGAACTAGAAGTTTAGGACCATCTGCTTATAGAAAGTTAACAGAAGCCAAAACCTAACTCCCTTTGGCCCTTTGAAAGCCGAAAATTGAAGCCTTATGAAGCACTGTCAAAATCAATACATTCAATAAACTATGCAGCCAGGAGGCCCTGTCACCATCACCCTTGATCACCACCTGCATAACACAGACCATAGGAAATTCCTAAATCAGTTCCTCCTGCTGTTCCAATGGACATGGCTTCATTGGAGATTATCTTTCCCAGAATATATCCAATCTCTTTTTAACAGCTTTTAGTTCATTAAGCATGTATGTGACTCTCTGATACTGAATTACTCAATTCTCCCAATCAAGATGCTATGCAGTACCAACATTTGCAGAAGTCTGTGTATTGGTTTTCAGAGTAATATGAATTTCTATAATAAAGACACTAGGATAGTTTTACAACATTTATGTAGAACATATGATATTAATTATTTCTTGCTCCTTAAGTCTTTGTCACCTTAATTTCTTGATAGCCATCTCATTCCTTTACGTGTCACTACTGACAGGGCAGCGGAGATCACTCCCCTCCAGCCTTTCAAAATTTTAGCAAAATGTGTTTATTTTTTTACCTCTCTTCACTCTTCCACAATTCATTAGATTTCCCCAAATGATTTACAGTTCCAAGCATTTTTTTAAAAAAGAAATCTGTTACATACTGTTATTTACAGGCATATATATACGTTTACATATATACACATATATAATCATGTGGCCTGCTGATTTTTGCTAAGGCAGCTTTAGGACTTACTCCTGACATCCTATTATATCAATTCTGGAACAGAAACTATTTCACTGTCACCATCATTAATAAAAATGAATTACCTGGCTGTTTTCCAGGAAAACATGAATAATTCTGCTTTTTCTGCAATACTGGCAACTCTGTAACTCTAAATTTGTTAATGGCATTAAACCTACTGAGCATACCCTTTACACAAGGTATGTCTCAGATATTCACTCTTAGAGACCTTAATTCTCCTGGTCACATATTTTCACCATGCACTTAAAAAGTCCTCCATTTTTATATTTTGCATTTCTTGTACTTAGGGTATAACTAGTAACTTTCTTTTTTTCATATATGTGGTGGTTTAATCCCATTAAGGCAGCTCAGCCCACACAGCTGCTTGCTTATGGCACTCAGGTGCCATAGGGGAGATAATCAGAAGAGAAGAGACAACTTGTGGGTTGAGATAAATACAGTTTGATAGGTAAAGCAAAAGCCATGTGCAATAGCCAAGCAAACCAAGGAATTCATTCACCACTTCCAATCAGGAGGTGAGTGTTCAGCCACCTCCAGGAAAGCTGGGCTCCACCAGGTGTAGCAATTACTCAGGAAGACAAATGCCACCACTCTGAACATCCCCCCTCCTTCCTTCCCCAGATTTACATGTTGATTGTTGACATCATATGCTATGGAATATTGGAATATCCCTTTGGTCAGTTGGGCTCAGCTGTCCCAGTTGTGTCCCCTCCCAACTTCTTGTGCATCCCCAGCCTGCTGCTTTGCTAGTTCTCTCCTTCCTCAGGTCAACACCAAACTCAGCAACATCCCCTCAGCATACCTTCATCTTTTACATATTCTTCATTTTTGCTCTTCTCCATTTTGAGTCAGCCACCACAAGAGCCAAGGGGGGAACACATCACAGCTCAGCAAGCTGCCTCCAACAGAAACTCACTTCAGCAAGAGCTCTCTTCAAACTGATCAGCTCCTGGTTGGTAAAGTCCTGGCCTCGCTCATCACCCCAACCAGGATCACCTGGGGAAGGTGGGGCCTCACACAGCTGGGCCAGGTTCTGCCTCTGGAGTCTGGAGCCAACTGGGGAACCAAACATTCTGCTGAGTTGTGACTCATCCACAGGTCAACTTCAACTCGGGGCCCACAGCCCAGACCCCAGCAATTCAGCTGCTCACTGGTGGGTGGTGTGAGGAGCAGAAAAGGTCCTGGTTCAGTGTAAGCTCTGCTTAGCAGTAACAACCACCACCCTCTGTTATCAACGCTTTTTTTCAACACAAATCCAGAACAGCATGATACAAGCTACTCTGAAGAAAAATCATTCTATCTCATCCAAAACCAGTACAAGATATTACTTTCATTCTATTCTTTTATGGCCACTTCTTCTCAAAGACAGCCAAATTTTTAAAACCGATATGGGAGCTCTTTTAACATGGAATTGCCTTTTGTCTAGTTAAAAGTTAATGCTGTTGGATATTTCTCAGTTATTATTATTACTTCTTAGTTTCAATTTTGTCTTCTATTTCATTTGCATCAAAATAATTTAGCTTCTGAAGTGCCACAAATCGACATTTGTTTCAGCCTTTGCTTCAGCCTTTGCTTCCTATGCACATAAAGTTATGTCATCAAGTCACTGTCACCTGAGACAGTCACTGCAAGTTTTGTAGTTCTGTGATAAACTTAACTTTATTGTTTTAAAATCCAGACTAAACTTTTAGTGTTGTACATAGCTCTTTCTAAAGCTAGGAAAATGCCACCTCTAAGTTCAGCTGGTGATACAGGCCTTGGAATTAAAAGATATTAAGCAAGAAACCTAGAAGTATCAAAAATAATGTAGTTTTTCCCCACCACTACATTTCACAAGTCAGTGCTTAGGGGTGTAATTTATCATCTTAACCAGGATTTCATGATCTGTAGTACATACACTATCTGTCAGAGCAGAGACATGTTTTGTTATTCATTTGCTATGATGCAGACCCATAATAAAATAAAATCATTTATTCATGGACTATCAATGTTCTAGAAATACACAACATAATTTTTCACTCCATTTGGCTCTCCTCAAACCTTTTGCCATCTTGATTTAAGTAGATTATGAACAATTATTTTAGTATGCAGATAGTATGAATTTTCCTCTCTGGTACATAGTTCCTCCTATTTATTACTCAACTGCCCATTGTATTTAAATAATTTCTCCTTTTTGTGTTTCTTGTCTTAATAGTTCTTGGTATCTTGATTTTGTGCCAAGCATTTCCATATAATTCAATGTTTTTCACCACACAACTGTCACACATTTACTACACTGCATGAATTAGACATCTTCTGTATCTTTTTCCATTTTCTGTTCAGTCAGGTCTACACTCAAGGTGGGTGCCAATGGACTTCAAAATAATTATTCTTTACGCAAACTGAAAATCCTGGTTTTCCTTTTTCAGTTTTATTCCTTTACTGAAGCATCTGTCTTACACTGTTTTCAAATAAAAATGTCAATATGTCCTTTTTTCCCTTAATAACAAATTTATTAGTATAATATTGAATATCTTTGCTTTCTACATAATCCACAATGAGAGTGAAATTAATGCCACACCTCTATGGGCCAAGTATATGAAGGAGTAGATGTGGTAGAGCTTACAAAGAAAAAGGTAATTAATCCCCTCCAAAAAAAACCCCCAAGAAACCACAACCTCCTCCAACCTACATAAAATTTGATTTTCTAAAATTTGGATTTTTTCTTTTAAGGCTTTTTAGATCCACTGTTACATTGTAAATGGTAGTATAAAACAGGAATTTCTACATAGTACACAGATGAAATAACCAGTCACACTTCTGGATTTGAATCCAGAAACAGTTCAAAGGTGTAAGTAGGAAAGTGCAAGTGAGGAAAAGAGCGAACAACCAAAAAAACAGATGAGCGAAAGAAAGAAACTAAGATCAGCTTCTGATCATGGTCAAGGACTCGTTCAGATGCAGGCTTGAGCTTCTGCCTTCTCTCAGAAAATCCAGACAAAAAATCTGGTTCTAAACAACCCTCATCTTTCAGAGTCCAAAGGACCCAGAAACTTCATTAACAGCTCTCTTATATTTCCCAGCCCTGAACTTTTAAGGACTAGAATATCCTTCTCACTGTTCTTAATTCTTAAAGTATAAATGAATCTGAAGTGTGTGATCCATACACGAAACTCCAGATCTGGCAATCCAGATTTCTGTTTGCTTCCAGCCTTCTTAGGATTTATATTGCAACCCATTCCAGAGCAATGAGGAATTCAAACTATAAAGTAGAAAGCTCCAATAACAGCAACCTGTGAATTATTATGGCATAAATGAAGATGCATAAGAGATTTCTTTTTGTTTGGTTGGTTTTTTTTCATTTGGTTTTGTTTGGGTTGATTTTTTTTTTAGGATGGTTTTAATGAAATAATACTCCAAGTTTTAAATGGAAAAAAATGAAACTAACTAAATTTCAGGGTAAGCACTCAATCTCCCAGCATTAGTGATACTTTTCATTTCTGATCCATTACAGATCAGTTGACCCAAACTACTGTAAAGTTTCATAGAAATGACTGTTGTCCTTCTATCCCTGCATTTTATTCTGTGGGTTTGGTGAACTGCACATCCCAAGAAATATCAAAATAACCTCCTAGTTAGGTTGTTGTAAGGTACTGTTAAAGCCTGATACTTGGAAATAAATAATTGTGATGAGGTGGAAATACTTTGCAAAGCATTAGGACTGTCTCAATCAGTTCAGCTTTCTGAAACCTGGAAAATAAATCCTTCATCAATTACTGCAGTGTTAAAAACGAAAAAAAAAAAAAAAAATAAAAAAAAAATGTACAAAATCATTTTCTCCATTCACTGCGAAATACACCACAAATAAAGATGAGATTCACAGAGATTTCTATCTTAATCATCATAAGTATTTTCTGCATCTAAATCAGCCTGCAGGAATATTTTTTTTTTTGTATGTTTGTTCTGAGCATTGCTAAAGAACATTTTAAACATTGTAGTAATTATAATACTCATGGTTCTTAAAGAATCCTTAAATAACTGCATGTATACACTATATATATTAGCTAGGGAATATCTGAGATACCTTATTTCAGATACTAGTCCTCTTAAGAAAATTTAAGATATTTCCTCCAGAAAAAAAAGAACACTAATGTCAAATCCTATTTTTCTACTTCCCAGCTTTTCATTTATATAGTTCTTTAAAACAATGTTGAAAAATACTTATATTCTTGGGAGGGTAACCAGACAGCTGGACTTCCCACCAAGTGAAAGGAGTGTATGTAGTGATTATTTACTCTCAAAGAGGCCTAAGTCATCTTGTAATAGGCACCACACAAGTATAGTTTTACACACGGACAAAAAAATAAAGCTAGGCTTTCATTAAAACTCAATTCCAGCAAAGCTAAGAAATAGAGCACGACTTTTTGCTGGGTTTTGGTTTTGCAATGACGAAACCTGTTCAGGTATCTAATGGATTCCTTGTTGTTGGAACTCTTAAATTCAGAACAGTGCATCTTCCTCATAAATATCCCATTGCTGCAGCAAAAATTCAAAGAGTAAAACTAGCTAGTAAAGTTATGAGTGCTGTAGGAGGCAAGGGCAGATGATCTCTTCAGGCTGGGTGTCTCTAACGTCATATAATCAGCTTGGTCAAGAATAAAAAAGAACAGGGGAGGAGCAGGTGTTATATTGCTCTTCACAGAAAACACTAACATATAAATGCATTAAAAAATAATATATGCATTTCTTTCTTAGAGTATAAAATAATCTTTCAGTCATAAAATGACTGTGGCTGTACTCTTCATGATTTTCTCCTTTTTTGGTATTTATCACTGATCAGACTCTACTTCTTTTCTTGCACAGACATCTTTTCCTGGACCAGGGCAGTGATGCAGTACAAGAGATGTTACCTGGGACCCCCTTCACCAATTGATAGTCATAACATTTCCACTGCATCTTTCCTTTCCTCCCACAGGTTTTACTCTGAATCATGTTAGCCTTATTCATTTTATTTCATTGATTCTTAATATTATTTTACAACATTGTTTGGGTAGTTCTTTCTACTTGGAAGCCCTAGAGGAAAGAGAATGTTATAGCTTGGTTTTATTGCTATTCTTGCACATTTATAAAAAAATAGAGATGTCTGCTTAGCTACATTAGAGATGAGCACTCTTTTCTCCAATGTCTAGCAACTATAATCCAATTAAATATATTGGGAAAGCTTGATTAGTCTACTATTTAATTCTTTGACAACAAAAATCTTTCCTGGAACACTGCTATGACAGGTAGCTGCAATGAGAGAATGAAGGAATGAATTATTGAAGGCAAGTTTATTCTGAAAAGCACATTTTCTCAAAACTTTTTGCCAAGGCCCAATGCTTCTCAGGATTAAATGTAGACTTGGATAATTTTTATATTCCAGTGTAACAGTGGACCTGGGACAGGCATCCTACAGGTGTTTTGGTTCCCCTTTGCTGATCCTACAGCTGGGTTCCAAGAATGTTGCTAATATTCATATTCTTATAATATTATTTCTCTCCTACTTGATAAAATCCAACTTCGCAGCCCCTTCCCTGCCTTTCCATGCACTTCTGAAGGTCCTTTTGCTGTTCACTGCTCTGTTAAAACTCTATTGAGTCTTACTTAATAGTGAACTTAAGTTTTAGTATACTTTTACACATAGCACAGAATGTCCTCAGTGACCTTTCATTTTCCTGACAACTGTAACAGCCAACAAAAAAATCAACAAGAAAAGAGCAGCAGAGAAGTTGGCTTTCTCGACACAAATAAGAAATCAGACAAGAAAAACCCTACAGAAAAATGTTTGTGTTCTCTTTTCAGGGAGGTTGAATATCTGAAGAACCAGCAATTTCATGTTGGTTTCAGAAGAAAAAAAATCAACCTTTTTAACCACACACCCTCCAATATCATGCAAAAACATGCTGAGCTAGCTTACTAGTAGAGAAACTGTCTACATGTGCTGTTCCCATGACATTTTGTACATTCATGCCATTAGTGATGTAGCAACAGTGTCAAAGTCCTGCAAGGTCTAACTCTGTAGATGCTGAACCTGAGCCTGGACTGCCACCTCCTCCATCTCCCCTGGGACACCTGGCATCTGCCCTCTCTGATCCCCTCATGCACCCACTTGTCTGCTTGGGCAGAAGGCTCCTGAGAAGCCTGTCCAACATTCAAAACCTGAGAGCTAAGCAGCACACCCTGCTTGCCCATGGAGCAACTTGGATGCACTGTTGAGCCAAGCTCTGCCACAGGGATCTCACAGACCTGGTGTTGAGGCAGTGACAAATCTACTGAGATCACAGGAGGTCTATACATATGGGCTTCTTGTATTATCTCTGCTAAAAACTAACTATCTCCCTGTACTCAGCACTGGTGAGGACACACATCAAATAATGGGTTCAGTTTTGAACCCCTCACCACAAGGAAGATTATTGAGGTGCTGGAGTACGTCCAGAGAAGGGCAACAAAGCTGGGAAAGGGTCTAGAGAACAAGTCTTGTGAGGAGGGAACTGGGGATGCTTAGCCTAGTGACAAGGAGGCTGAGGAGAGACCTTCTTGATCTCTACAACTACCTGAAAGGAGGTTGTAGAGAGATGGGTGTTGGTCTCTTCTCCCATGTAACAAGCAGTAGGAAATGGCCTCAAGTTGGACCAGGCAGGGGTTAGAGTGGACTTTATGTAAAATTTCTTCATCAGAAAGGTTGTCAAGCTCTGAAACAGGCTGCCCAGGGAAATGGTTGAGTCACCATCTCTGGAGGTATTTAAAACACGTGTAGATTGTGGTGCTGAGGGACACAGTTTAGTGGTGGACCTGGCTGTGCCCAACAGTTGGGCTTGAGATGATCTTAGAGGTCTTTTCCAACTAAAGAATTCTATGGTTCTAGGATTCTACTCCTTTCTTGATGACTTTTGCAGACGTGGGTTGTTAATACTAAAAACCACACTTTTCTATGGCCAATGCCATTTTTCTAGATTTGTTTTCCATGAGGAAAAAACCAAAACCAACCACAGTAATTACACAGGCTCTGCATTATTTCCAGTAGGAATATGAAAAACACCTGCAGAACATTCCCGTCCTCCTTCCTCCCCTCTTCCCTACAGAGGTTTCCTTTTATCACTCCCAAAGCTGTCAAGCTTCTTAGGAAATAATCAGGCTTGACAGTTCTGGGGTTAAGAATAATATCTTGTCGTCTTACATCCCAACAGACATGCACTGAGCAATTTATCACAGTCCACACAGCAGGGTTGCACTATCTCATATTAAATGCAGGAGCCTTATCTAAAAATGTGATCCTGTGTGTGGTTAGTGAGTTTGGTTTGAACCACCACGTATTTATTCCCATCTTTGTTTCAGTGTTAATCCCCCATCTGACAGCACCTCGCATCTCTTTGCTAAACACTGCTATACAAATGTCAGTTTATGCTAATTAAAATGGAAGATTTCAGTTATTGTTTATTTATTAATTCAACCAAGACACTTATAAATAAGACAGAACCAGGGCAGGGGGATGAAGAGGAGGGGAATAAATTTTTTTTAAAAATAAAAGCTTTCATTAGACTTGCAAATTATATCTGCAGAGTATCAACTTTGGTCCATGAAAATTAATGGTTTGTATCAGAGGTAGTTATATCCTCTTAGATTACATCACTTATTTTAGACAAATTATAAACAGTAACTCTGATACAATCTCAAATGTAGTAACTACACCAAAATATAACATTTGTTTATGGATCATAAAACGAAACAAAACCATAGCTGGTGGAAAGGAAATCCAGAATTGGATTCTATCATAGTATCAGTAGAATGACTTGGCTGCTGTTACCAGGATAGGTGAAAGAGTTAATAATATACTGTCTTTATTGTAGATCTCAAGGGATTTTCCATGTCTCTTGCTCCTCATTTCCACCATCCTCTCTTTCTACATACATATACATAACATGTATGTGTATATATATATATACACACACTCCTGATCTGCAGAATTTCTCTATATAGTGTTTACACAAGATTTGTCAGATGTAAATGGACAGGAAGAATCTGTGCCTAGAGCAGCACATCATGTGTTTCTTCATTACTGCCTCGTGCTCCTCTTTAAAGACAAAACTCAGGAGGGAATGATGAGGAAAGCCCAGAGCTGACAGCAGAGGACTGATCAGCTTGGTCGCTTGCCCACTTGAACAGAACAGGCTCAGATAAAAAGATGGCTACTTGGTAGAGCAAACCTTTTACTGTGGTATCCCAAGATTACCAACAGCCAGCTCACCTACAGCACAGATTCTCATTAACTAATGAAAAACATCTTAAAGCCTGTGCATGAAACTTCAAGGCATGAAAAAAAAAAAAAGGTCATTTGCAGGAGGGGGATTTTCAAGGTCTTTAAAGACCAGCACAACTCTAAGGACCATTCAAACACAAAGACTGAAAACAAGCAGAGAAATCTGACTCTCTTTAGCTTTCCAACAGCCAGAAACACTCAGTATCACAGTCACACTGGTACAACATTTCTCTGTGCTCAATCTAATGAAAAGACAGGACATGTCCACGTGATAAACAAGGAAAATCTAATGTAAACCCCTCTGTATCCCAGCAAGACATGCAACATTATCCACATGTGTTCAACAGCCCACTTGTACACCCAGTAAGCACACTACATTCCTAGCCATTTCTGAGGAACTTTTCTGTGAAAATAAGGCTGAATTTATTCTTTTTTCTGCATTTCAAATTTATTTAAATTTATCACTTCCCATTGAGCTCCTTGGCTGTTTTGTGGCTCCTAAACTAGCTGCTTCTACAACACCAATTAAGACCGGTGGGTCCTATTTACCGATGCCCTTAATTACACAAGGAGATAGGAGAGATCCTTTGTCTTAGTGACATAAATTAAAAAGCAGTATGACAACAGCCCCACAAAAAGGATTTTATTGTGGTTTTCAGGTAACTGCCTTGACCAAGTGAAGCTACTTTGTAATTAAAAAAAAAAAAAGGGTGTTTTTTTTAAAGAACCAGACTCTGTAGTAATTTAGTATTAGTATATATGCACTTAGATATGAGAATTCAACTCACAGCTGTCCTGCATGTTTACCTGTAGCCAGAACATCATATTTCCAATGAAGACTGACCACCCACCTAAGCTGGCTATCACTATGGTTTCTTTTATCTTTGTGTTTCTTCTTTCATCTGGGTTCCTCACTCTGTTAGTTTTGTGTAGAAACTAATGAAACCTCCAAATTGTAATTTTTAGTATGAGCTAACAAACTTTCTTTAGGCTCTGCTGGTCTGTAAAGTGGAGTCACTAATGCACTTACAGTCACTAACCAGAATGCCTTTACCTTAGTGTTTTGTATTCTATAGGCATTTTATACTAAATATCTCCTATATTCAAGTATATTTTATCACAGGGTGCCTTCACAGCAAATCCTCCAGCATACTGCTGTATTGCTTTGTTAATGCTCTCATTTGGAAAAGAGGATTAAGGAAATTTCTATGAAAAAAGACTGAACCATGAAGGGATCAATAAAGCAACTAAATGTTGAGAATACTGAAAGAGAGACAGATCGGTCACATCTTGCATTAAGTGAGGGTGAGCAAAGAGATTACTCCAGTAACAGTGAGAGACAGGAGACTGGACAGAAATCTGTTTGATTTTAGTCTATAGCTTAGCTCTGACTGAATACCTGAAGCGACAGGACCAACATCTCCATGTAGTTCTCCAATGTTCAAACTTTTTCAAAGTTTGAAATTTTAACACTGTTTTTACTAGGTTGATATATGTTAATTAACACCCTTCTCCTGGGACCTGAACTGAGAACACTATCCTAAGGCCTAAATCTTAAATACTTGTAGCCTCTAGAGAGTAATATGCACAAATCATTGTGGCTGTAGTTGTCACCTACATACATGAATTGAACACAATTCACTATTCAGCTCTACAGCACAAGAGTCACTGAAAGCACAAAGGCAAATTCTGTTCGTGTAGAGTAGTTGCAACAGGAAAATTTAAATCATTAGCAAAGATTTTCAGTATCACTGAAAATAAAGGGTTAAGCATTTCTAATAACAGGATAAATGTAATATAGGAAGCTGAAAGTAAGGATCTAGAAATAATAGTAAGAGATAGAGTTTGCAAGCTACAGTAAAGAGTAGAGATTCAAACAATATGGTTAGTAGCCAAGTTCCTGTTTACATGGCTGTGTTGGCCTACAACAAGAATAAAGATGATTAGAGCACTCCCAGCTCTGATTTAATGTGTCATACTCCCTAGAAAACATGAATCAGAGCTTTCTCAGCACTCTTCAACTGCTTTCCCAGAATTACAGAATCACAGAATTTCAGGTAGAGGAAATAGTGATGTACCAAACCATTTATCAGAATTAAAGGGATATTGCGGGGGGGGGAGAAATCCAGTGTAATTTCCTTGGTTTGTCTGAACTGCTATCAAAATATTTTTTATAGACAACAAAATTCACTGCAGTGAAAAACATCCGTGGTGCAACAAATACAAACTGAACCTGTGCTTAATGAACTAGCAGGAGAGAGAGTAACAAGTGGAAATACTTCTGCCATGATTTTACAGATCTTTGATTTCAACAAGTGCAGGCAGAGGGAAGATATAGCAATTTTAAAATTTGTTTAGAGGCCATAATGTTCTCAAGACTATCTGAATCCAGCTGTTGGTAATGCTCATTTTTTAAAGTGAGAACACCTACTTTCAGAATCCACCATTTACTTTTTGGACCTTATGAAAATCTGGTCCCACATTTACGTCTGTGTGAGCAGATTCCTACCTTCCACCATTTAAATGGATTTTTGAAGCATGTCAGAAATCTCCTCATAAAAGGACTATCTGTATCTCTGTACATTCTTATACAATGAGGTATTTGAGCAACTGTATTACACACCATAAGTGCAAAAAAAAAACCCAACTGTGAACTAAGAGGTGGGATGCTAGCCTGGATGTAGGAGACCTTTGGCCACTTTCTTTGCTGTGCTAGAAGATTTTTTGTGTGAGAAGCTCAAGTCTGTGGTGGTGAATGGAAACGTACCAATACCTTAGACGGGGTCCTAGCAAAGGCTTTCATCTGAACCTCCACCTCAAATATTCTAGGTGTCTTGCTTTTTAGAGTTTCCTTGCATATTTTTGTATTATTTTAAACAGGCAAGCAGAGGATTATCTTGTGTACTCTGTCCTGAGACAGAAATATTTTTTTTCCAGAGCTGGTAAAGTAGAATCTGATCTGTAATTTTGTTCAAGATTAGGGTCCTGCAGACAGAACTGCACTTAACACAGTTTAGAAAAGTACCTTATTTGTCACAGGATGTGTTAAGAATGCAAAGAGCTTTCTAAAATTAATGCAAGAAATTCTGAAAGAAATTCTATTATTCTTACATTGGAAGCAAGTTTGATCCTGTATGCTTTTCTCAGGCTAGAATCCCTGTGACTTCAGTAGATTGGCATGGCTTAATATTCAACACTACAAATATCACACGTACCTAATTTCACTCCAGTCTTTCCCTCAAAGGAAAACTTGATAGCTAAAGTAATATGTAAGAATAATGAGCCTACAAAAGCTATTCTGAGTATTCGAGCCAGTTTTACAGTCACCTACTTAAAATAAGATACATTAAAGTCAATGGGACACTACTAACAAACTGAGGCAAAGCAGCCAGTCCATCAGCAAACAGAAATGAACAAGTTGTTTCTTATGCAGTACATGCATTAGCCAATATCAATACTGAAACCTTAACTTCAGTATCCTCAAACAAACCCCTAGTATTTAACTGAACACTTGTTATAAAAATGCAAGGAAGCTTGTTCTCTGTATTTTTTTTGGTTGATTTTTGGTGTTTTGTTTGGTTTTTTTTACAAAAAAGGTGAAACCAAAAATCCAATACATAAATTAATTATAATAAATAGGGGAAAACATGAATTAATTATAATAAATGGGGTGCGGGGTAGGAGGTCCTTAGAAGTTTCTCTTAGAAGTTTCTGTAGTTGGCTATTGGGTTTTTAAGCTCATTTCCTATTTAATCAGGAGGATATCTGAGGCAGTCAAATTTATGTATTGAGCTAGGTTTTCATGTGTACGTAGGTCAACAATCTTTTAATGGCTATCTGTAGTTCAAAAATAGCTTGAGGTGAAAGAAACCTCTGTACACAATACCCAGAAACAGTAACTACCAATTTAAATCATCATCTCCACTTAAACAAAAATCAGTGATCTCTATGTTTCATATTTTAGCTTTAGGCATTTTCAAAGAACCCAAGATTACTTTTATAGAAATAGTGTTTCTGGAATTGATCTGAGGAAATGGCCAGAAATTAATCTGTGACACAGTTTTGACAAATTCTGCAAGCATACAGTGGATTCAATACTTTTCATGGCCAGTCACCTCTGTATAAAAAAATACTGTAAAGAAAAAATAATTCTAAGACCAAGGTCCGAGGGAACTTGAGTAAGAGTTTAAGCCCTGAGGACCCTGAATAATCACCAAGCAAACACTTTATTCCATATACTAATCCCTGCCTACTGGCTTCTTAGAATTTACCAACTATTTGATGCTATTTGCAATTTACACACCAGCAATGTGTTTTGGATTACAGTCTTACTAAAAATTTGAATTAACTGAAAAATGGCAAAGCTAAGAGGCATGTATCTTAGGGTAACTTAGAATAGCTGTGACAGCTTCTGCAGCAAGTCCTTCAACCAGCATCTCCTACAAATAATTTCTGGAGCCAGTAATGTCATGGCTGATAAAATAATTGGATTTGTGGGAGTGGATTTAAGATCTCAAAGCAGCAAGCTGCATACACACCATATTTATGGTTATATATGGTTGAGTACCCACATAGGCAAACACAATCTTCATTTCTAGACTATATATACTTTATTGTACCTCTGCAGTATATATACTCCTTTTTGATCTCCTGACTGTAGTTACTTTTACACCATTTGAACCTGACCCAAAAAAAAAAAAGGTACCTTGAGATATTGTTTAGTTTAAATAGATATTGCCTCCTCTTACAGGTTTATTACAGCCATGAGATAAAATTTATGTGGTTTAGCTCATTACAGCTGTATACACACCACAAAAGATATACATAAATGACAGTGACAATGGGATTTCCAGGGACACAATAACATTTCTAATTGCCTCTGACAAAATCTCCAATTTTAAAATACTTGGTGACTGTCAAGATAAGCTTAAAGGCCTGAACTCTTCTCCCTTGGTGTTTTTTGAAAAGTAGTCTCTATAGAGGAAGGAAGGAAGGACACCTTCAAAATCCCAATTTCTAATTTGATTTTCAATTCCCATAAAAAGGTTTCTTTTCATTATTCATTTCTGTAGGCTCCTGAGACTGTTTTTCAGATTTCCAAAGCAGCAGTGCTGGAATTCAAAAGCTCTATACAGCACCTAAAAATAATAGGAATTGTTCAGTTTTACAATAACTGCAGTAATCAAATAACCAGCTTTGACAAGTTCAATTTAAATGAGATTACGCAATGGATGAGGTTTTTTCTCTCTCTTGGTCCTATCAAAATAAACCA
>VYZX01031072.1:15751-43260 GCA_013401335.1 Brachypteracias leptosomus | reverse complement strand
CTGGTCTTGAACATCCCCAGGGACGTTGCTTCATTTTGAAGAATACATTTATGGTCTGAACACAAAAGTCTCAAAATAAATCACACTTATAGAATGATACTTTTGTTCCTTTTTTTGGATGAAACTTTCTAATCAAAGCTCTCTGATTTCTGTTTCTACATTTCTTACACTGTTGGGCTGAAGTAACTGTTTTGATTTAGATACTTTAATATAAGAATAGGCAAAATTATACCAATTGCAGAGTGTATTATACTGTGGTATACATACAAATGTGCACAGATTGACAGTAAGGGCACCAACAGATAATGAAAAAAGGCAGCAATAATGACCTCAAATCATGTAAAATTCTGTCCATATCTGTTTCTTCAGGGAGTGGTAGCAACAGCCCCTTATCCTTTACTGTACACAGAACTTGCCAGTAATGAGTAAAACCATAGAATCATAGAATAGTTTGGGTTGGAATGGACCTTCAAAGGCTATCTAGTCGAACCTCCCTGCAGTGAGCAGGGACATCTGCAATTAGATCATGTTGCCCAGAGCCCCATCCAACCTGACCTTGAACATTTCCAGAGACAGGGCATCCACCACTTCTCTGGGCAACCTGTTCCAGTGTTTCACCTCCCTCATTGCAAAAAATTTCTTCCTTCTTTGTAGTCTAAATCTACCCTCTTCAGTTTAAAACCATTACCCCTTGTCCTATTGCAATAGGCCCTACTAAAAACTTTGTTCCCATCTTTCTTATAAGACATCTTTCAGTACTGAAAAGCCACAAGAAGGTCTCCCCAGAGCCTTCTCTTTCCCAGGCTGAACAACCCCAACTCTCTTAGTCTGTCCTCACAGCAGAGGGGTTCCAGCCCTCACATCGTTCTCTGGACCCGCTCCAACAGGTCCATGTCTCTCCAGTGCTGAAGGCTCCAGGACTGGACCCAGCACTCCAGGGAGGGTCTCACAAGAGTGGAGCAGAGGGGCAGAATCACCTCCCTGAACCTGCTGTCCATGCTGCTTTTGTTGTAGCCCAGGATGCGATTGGCTTCTGGGCTACAAGCATACGTTGCTGGCTCCTGTATAGCTGTTCATTCACCGGTGCCTCCAAGTCATTCTCCACAGGGCTGCTCTCAACCCTTTCATTCTCCAGCTTGTATTTATTTTGGGGATTGCTCCCAGACATGTACAGGACCTTGCACTTGGCCTTGTTAAACTTCGAGAATATCACTTAAGAGTCTCAAAATGGAGAAATAAGTAATCTTAATAGAGAATAAAAATTACAAGTCCAGTGGTCATTCAAGTTAGTCTAAGCTGTAAATGTGGGGGGTAGTGTCAAGCCTTTCTCCTGTCAGAATGAAACCTACAATGAAACCTAAGGAAAAGGGAAGGAAATAGAAAGCAAACTTTTATAGAATAAAATCCTGGTAAACTATTCCTCCCGTTTAGATTTTTTGATGCTTGCGTTAATAGTGTAAGAGCTCTATTTCCCACATCTTAAACCATTGTATTCATCTTTTGCTGAAGTTTATTGAAACACACAGATTTTTCCTCTTTGAAAAGGAGACTGGAAAAAGGAAATTTTCTGTGACTCATTCTGCGTGTCTCAAAGAAAGACATTTCTTTAATATCCAAGCAGCGTGCCTCAATAGCAAAGGGGACAAGGCACTGGGGCAAGTAACATTATGGAGGGTGGTAATTTCCTCAAAGAAGCAGCTGGGCAGCTGTAGGTCAGAGCTCTTTATGTCTGCAACACTCCTCTGAATATTGTGTTCTTGCCCTCAGCTGATTTGGCGTGGTCATTTCTGTAATGGTTTTAGTTCACTTTACAGCAGTTAATGTCATGAAAACTGCGTGAAGCTGCCGTAAAACGATTCAAAACACTCCAGGAGATTACAAAAGTGAAGGCTTTGGATGGGCTGGGATTTCCTTACTGCATGAAATCCAGCTGCAATTGATTTGCATGCAAGGATTGTTTGCCCAGTCCAACTGTTCGGTGCTTTATGCTGAAAATAAGCAATTTTGCTTATTTCTGAGGAAGCCTGTTCTTTCAAGTGGAAAGCATTGCAGTGGCCCTAGACTACTGTGGAACATCAGGGACTGGGGGCTGCTCTGGGATTTGCACTGCATGAACCACCATTTCTCCAGCTTGTGAGCAGCCCAAAGCTCACTTCTTTAGCCCATCCAAAACTGTAATGGGCAGTTACTATTTTCCAAAACAACATTTTCCTTCCGTGTTAAAGATTCTGAGACAGACACAATTCTTGAGCTAATCATTAGTATAGTATCTTTGTTGATATGGCTTTTTTTACTTTCTCTCAGGTAAAATAAATACCTCTACCTCCTCCCTTCAGTATCTGAAAGTTTGCAATCCAGCCTAAATTAATTTTCCTGATTCCCTCTGAAGTTCCCTGGGAAAGATAATCACATCCGGATGATTTGGCTGACCTATTTTAAACATGTACTTGCAAGAAGATGAATCAGAATTTTGTCTTTCCCAGGGTTCTCCTATTCTGAAGACTCCTTGTGAATCTAATGACTAATATTTATTTTTTCTAGAGAGTTTATACAGCAGCATCTTTGCTAATAGAGTTGATAGATAAAGACACATGAAAGTGTACAAGCCTAATAATAAAACAGTAGCACTGGGAAAATGTATGTAGATATACATAGATCAAAGCAGCTCCTTGAAATTTAGCAGATTATAGAAAATAAATACATAACTGAGCTCAGAAGAAGAAATGAAAGAGAAAAATAAGAAGAAAACTCAAATTATTTTGTTATGTGATCTGTGTTGAGCACCTTGGGTTGTATTCATATGCATGACAATGATATTGTCTGACGACAATAAGAATTACCAAATCATGAATGCAAAGCTATAGAAAATCTATAATCAGGTTAGATTTTTTTTGTCATCAAGGTTTCGTTGACCTATAGAGGCATTTCATAAATGACAGCTCTTTCTCCATAGAGCTTCCAGCCTAACATATGAACCATTATGGGCAGATGAGATAAAAACACACCTCACCTTAATTGGGCAAAGTAGAATAAAATACAAACACATTGTGCAAATCACAGCAGCAGTTTCGTCCGTTTCTAGTATCACTGTATGAACTACTGGTTTGCTTTGAATGTAAGTACCATGATGGCTTTTCAGGTTTTGATGGAGAGATTCTTTTCTACTTGTTACTTTTGACACAGGGGGAAAGGATAAAAGATAAGAGGAGAATGTGTGACCGAGATCTTTGGACACCAAAGGTAATAGATCTGACCTTCTGATATAACACAGATTCTGTAGGTGTGTTATGCAGAAATTATGGAAAGATTGGATTTAAAAAACCCCGCACCTGATGTAGAGGAATGTGAGGAATGAAGGATATTAGAGATAGCTGAGAAGAAATAGGGATTAAAGGTCTAGATAAAGCATCAAAGCCAAAAGAAAGGATGTTACAACGAACAAGGGAGACAGTTTTCAAATCTTTGAAAAAACTTTCAGTAGAATAAGAAGCATGCAGAAGACCATACTGTCAAGGTATTGTACCTGGAGAAGCTGCAAACTCAGATCATAAATATATCAGGGCCGTAAAAAACTCAAATGAGACACTACAATAGCATGCATCCCTTTGCCAAACAAACAGGCTAGTTAAAAAAATCTAGGTTCTTGTAGAGTTCTCTCTAGAGATACCATCAGTTTCCAATTGTACCAGGAGGACCTGGCCCAGCTCTGTAACATGCACTGTCCTCTTCAGGACCCTGAGCAGAAGCAGTTAGTGCTCTCTGCCCTGCTTGTTGTAGGCTGCACGTCCCAGCTGTTGAAGGGGATGCAGCAGAATCAGGAGCACAAATGCTTCACTACAGGGAACCTGGCAGTGAACTTCCCTTCTCCTGCAGCTGCTTGTACAGGAGGAAATGATGGGGGCTATAAATATGACCAGATGACTTTTTATTTGCTTGGTAACTACCGAACACCCAGCTACACGGTAAAATGCATGCAATAGCAAGATAGTTGCAATTACAGAGTAAATTATGATGACATACGTTATTTCTCAATGTCTAAACCACAGTTGAAGGTTACATAGCAATTACTTTTGATCTCATTAAGAATAATTAGCAATTACCAAGTACTCTAAGGGAAATGTGATTACTATGAAGCTACCTGGTATTTCCCCAAGGGAACTCTATCTAGTTACAGAATATATATGCCCCATTACTTAAAGAAGCACATAAAATACCACTTTATTTATGCAGTACAAGCAAACAGGCATGTTAAAAAGAGTTTAATGAAATATTTGGCAAAGACCAGAGCTGTGCAGTGACTATACTACAGGATGTTTACAAGCTTTTTAAAATCAACTACTCTTACCTGCCATCTAGCATGGCTTATTTTTCAAGGTAATGCAATAGACCATAGAAAGGTTGGGATTGGAAGGGACTTTTAAAGATTATCTAGACCAACCCCCTGCAGTGAGCAAGGACATCTTTAAGGTGCATTAAAACAAAATTAAAACCATGCCAATCCTCCTCATCTTTTTCTGACACAGTGCTCAGAGAATAAGATTTGGAAGACACTTCTAACTGGAAAAGGGTAGATTTAGATTGGAAATTAGAAGGAAATTTTTCAGTCAGAGTGTGATGAGACACCGAAACAGGTTGCCCAGGGGGGTTGTGGATGCTCAATCCTTGTTTTGATGGGGCCTTGAGCAACCTGATCTAGTGGGAGGTGTCCCTGCCATGGCAGAGGGGTTGGAACTAGATGATCTTTGAGGTCCCTTCCAACCCAAACTATTCTATGGTTCTATGACACCTATTTCTTACTGGAAAATGCTGGAGACAAACGTGCAGCAAGCTCACCCTAGCCAGCTGACCATAGCATTAATGTGAAGGAATATAGATCTATTTGCCTGACTTTGCCAATAGTCTTCAGAAAGACAAGCAGATGTTTAATTTTCAGAAAGAAACATTCTTAAAAGAAATGAAGAGAAGAAGCTGTAAATTGGTATTTCACACTGGCAGATTTGCCAAGAGCCTCTGCTGCTGTGAAAAAGGCATCTGATATAGAAGTAAAATGCACCAATTTTTATTTAAACTATTTCGATAATAACTAGGAAGGAAATATTTCATGTTGGCAACTGGCTATGTGTGGGACTGCAAATGTTTATACTGAAACAAAAGAATTATTTGTGGATTTTTTGTGATCATGGAGTTGACTGGCTTATAGCATTTTTCTATTCTGGACTGTTGGAAAATGATTCTGGTTTGTGAGTTTAAAAATTCCGAAGTTTCATTTTGTTACACTTTGGAATATAGCAAAAGGAACTACAGAAAACATCAGTAAAATTGCCACATATTAGATTTATGCAACATCCCATTTTGAGGAAAATACATTTTACCAGAATTGGTCCAATTAGCCCCAGTAGGAAATCATCTTTGAGAAATATGTAAGAGCCTGCCTTTCATTTTGAGTTACCATTTACCAATGAATCACAACAGAGAAAATCAGAATTATTTTCTTCCTCTTTCTCACATTTTCTGATTAGCCTCAAAATGGACACGTAATTGTCACTTTGAGTACTTTTATCATGTAGAGTAAGAACAATGCCTTTGCTATTATGTCAGAAGCAAAAAATCTCTGCTAAGGCTTTAGGACACTCCTATGTTAAATAGGGCGATGCTGTAATGATAGATGAATGTCATTTCATCTGACAGATCCACATGAGTCCTGAAACCCCACATTTTTTCCAAATTCCAGAATAACTTGTCTATTATTAGTGCTTACATTGAGGAAAGTGTTCTGTCTCCTTCATTGCAAATGAGATTTGATAACCTTTCTTCTTATTTAATTCTTGAGCTTGACTCTAATATTACTATTTTAGAAGTTGCTATTTAATTGTGTTTCACTTCAGCCTTTAACATTTTGGCAGTTCTACAAATATCCTTTGTATAGATCAATTTTATATGTATATACATATTTTTCTATTTCTTCACATTGTAATATATTCATTCAGGACTTTGAGAAACTTTTTTTTTTTTCTGATAATTCGGATTATTTTTCTTTCCACATAGATGCTACTAATGCCTAAATGTGCAGAAGTTCCATTTCTTGCGTTATCAGGTCTCATGACTATCTCATGTTCAAATCCCCTCTGAAGAAGTGCAGGTCTTTTAGGATGGCTTGGGTTCACTTTAGATCATACTCAAACACAGAACACATTTGAAACACAATATATTTCCCTGTCTTTTAGGTATGTGAATGCAGTCGTCTTAAATATTAGCTGGTTTCCAGTCACAGTTATGGACTTCTATGCTGCATAGATTAAATATCTTTTAAGAGATCTATTTTAACTCTCGTTGCATTTTTCTGGTGATTTATCTGGAAGCAGGTTTAAGTCTACAGTGGTGTTTCATTTGCCATTTCTTTCCCCCTTTGACCATAACCCCATGCTAAAATAGGCCTACTGTTCTCTAAATATTCAAGGACGATGTGTGAGATTTTCTTATCCTACTGTGTAGTTCTTCATCAAATGACTTTCTCTAATCAAATTAGATTACCTCCAGCATGTTATCCTTGTCTGCTCTCTTTATATCCTTGAAAAAGTACAGGTGGGCTTGTCAGACAGAGATTTACTCTTTGTAAAACCAGCCTGAATGCTTTTGTCCATCTCAGGATTTTCTCAGTGCCGTGTGATCTCAGGATTTCTCTTCTTTTTCGAGGTCCAATGTCTTTTCTTTCTTTTTTCCTTTAGCTTTGCTCAATACTGACAAGGCTGTGTTAGTCTCCCTTTAGAGAATACACTCCACCAGAAATGCAACTCATTATTTCCTTTCATCTCCAAAGGAAAAGACTTTTTGAACTTAGGGCCTTGTTTGGGTTCAGTGATCGAGTGCCTTGTGGGTACTTTTAAGGTTCCTTTCTCTCACTGAAGGGCTGAAGAAGTTTTACTAAAGGTACTTAGCACTTCACACATTTGAGTCTTTACTCTGCCTGATGTCTGAATTTACACTCACAGGCATGTTGCTGTGGTCTGGGGGCTCTGCTCATGTTAGGAGCTGATGTGATGCAGTAGATTGGACCATTCCAAAGAGGTGGACCATGGTAAAAGTCCCTATCCTGTGCTGGTTGCAAACTGTGTTATCATGAGAGATACATTTTCCCATTTAAAAGCCACAAAATAATATCTTTTGGGTATAATCTCCTAGAGTAATCCACTCAGTGACTATTGCTGAGTAGTTTGGCATTGAAGGAAACTCTTCTGCCTTATTAGAAAGTCCCAATTGCTCAGAGCATGAAAGTATGCATTTTGCTTTTAGCTGGTGAATGGTGTGGTTCAAATCAATGGAATTATTGGGTTCTTAAAATTATCCAAATGTTCACAAGCTTTGCTGACTCCCAGCCTATGTAAACATAGCGTGAATCTTAACAGGGTTCATTTTCATGCCTTATAAATCACACCGACTACATTTATAAATACAATTTACTGAGCTGGTCTTTAATATAATGGCCTTATGTATTAATCTTCTGAAGCATTCATGTGTTTATTTCTTTTTGCAGTACAATTATTATTCAAGTTTCTGTGCCTGCATTAGTGCATTGCTGAGAGGGAGAGGTCGTGTTTCCTTAAGTATCACATATTTAATAGCAGCAACACTTCGCAAAGACAGAGAAAAATAGCTTTGTAGGCTGCATCCCAGAAAGTGAAAAATAAAAGACGTATTAGAAACAATGTACTCAGAATTCTGAAACATATACACAGTCACTTAGCTGGGTCTCAGGGATATTTGACAGAGAATGAAACCCTACAGGTTTCCACAATTAAGTCCTACCCAGTAGATGGCATCCATACACCAGCACTCGAGCCTATGCTCAAAGTACAGTGCAGGGAAGATTTTTGCAATGTTTTATTTATGAAAGAAAATTAACTTTGAATCTTTGCATTTTGCCTCAGGAAATATAAGCAGTAAACATGATTTTCACACCAATAGGTAACAAATAGTTTTCTTAACAAATTAGATGAACCCTGATGTCTGGTTTCAGATTACTTTAGAGCGCTGTGTGTATGAAACATTTCTCTTACATTCAAAATCTTTCTGTTTTACACAGGACAAAGTGAAAATGACTGGAGATATACTGTGAAGCATGAATTATCTTTTGGACAACAGTTTTTTAAGACCTGTTTTTAATACTTGTATAAACCATTCAATTTTTTGGCTGCCTGGTGCTTCATAGAGGTGTTTTGCTTTTATATGTCAGCTTCCTTGATATTATCACAATATATTTTACAGACATTGCTTAATTGAAGTTTTCAAGAAATACCGCTCTGAGGCATTGCCAATCTGTAGTGTTATATCTATACTCATTTTATAATGAGGAAACAGGAGATTTAAAGAAGAGTGACTTAGTATATCAGTGCCAGAGTAAGGAGTGAAGCTCAAGACAAGTGACTTCTGCTTCCTTGCCCTGTCCATTAAAGATGTTCCTCAAAACTATCCCCACCTGTGCTTACATGTCTGACAGCACTGCAATATAGCAAGTGTAACTGCACTTGTCTTGATAGATCTGAAGTTTCTTGTGGTCTCATATATGGAAATACAGAAGGAAACAGATTGATGAGAATACTCTGCAGATCCTTTGGGAATGGATAACTTTTATATTGAGTTACATGCTTAAGGATGGTTGGATTTCAATTTGCATTTCTGACTTAACTGGAGAGACATCCTGGTTGCATCTGCACAGGATTTAAGCTGAACTGACTACAAAGGATCAAAAAGCTGTGACCATTTCCTTTCTAATTCCTTTCCAATTCCTTTCTTGTTAAATATCACTTTTCTGAATTTTCCATAGAATATTTTTTAAAGCTGGTCTTTATTTAGAAAAGATGCTGTTCAATTCCTGAATTTATCTCCAGAGCGGTTTTGAAAAACTTAATTTCTTTGTACCATCCTGCTTGGACATATAATCCAAATCCCACTGTGCTGACAGTGAAATCCGCTCTGGAAGAGTTCTGATGACAACAAACTTGGGATGTGTTAAATTGCCTTCACTAGGCTTGCACCTGAATTTTAGACAGCTAAAATTAGAGTAAATTAAACTATCATTAAGAGGTTCATCTTCATGTATTATTAAACAACAGGTTCTCTTAGATTGGGTGTTTTATCACACTCAATCTTTTATTTTCTTTCTGAATGAAAACTTTGTGGGCTGGTGTACAATTACCCAAGACCTTTTTTCACAGGGGTCAGCTGGCGTAATGTCTCTGGCCACTATGCTGGGAGCTTGGACATTATCTCCAGGGAATTAATGTCATGTCTAGGCTTTATGTTTCCCTGGATACCATTATTTAACACTGATTCCTCCTTTAGTCTAAGGAAATTGGAAAGCTTGGTATTTGGTATAACTGGCAGTCAGGCAAGGCAAAAAATTAATGTGTATCTCTTTTAATAATTGGGAAACTAGTGTGTTTTTTCACCTTCAATTTAACTCTACCATTCTTCATGCTCTGCACTGTCTTCAGGGCATGATTCCTAATACAAAATATTTTTAAGCATCATGATTAGAACAGCTTCTCTTCCTGGTAAGATTTAAAGGAACTTTCTAGTAATTCTATTCTATAGCAGTTTCTTTGTGAAAATTTGAACGCATTACACAAAAGATATCTATTGAGTTTGCAATAAATTCAGTCTCCTTATGAAATATTATGCTCGAGACCTTGACTTAATGAAATTCTTTAACAATGCATATCAGTCAGCACCACTACTGCCTCTATTACATTCACACAGACACCTTTCAAAAAATTCTCTACTTTTTCAGTGAAATTTCCCTGTGATTAAGTGGTGCCTGAAGGTGAATTTTCTTTTTAGTTTGAAGAAAAACTGCCAAATTGTGACTTATATCCCCAAAATGAGATTTTTCTCTACAGAAAAATTATTGCAATAGTACTTTGCTCTTTATAAGTAAAAAATGGATAAAGTTTGATATCTGAAACTAACTTTAACTGCCTATTGAACTAATCCCTGATGAGAACTAAGTGGTTTGGTGACTAGCTAAGAACTGACATACAGAAAGGTAGCCATGGCATGCTTAGAATAATAGCAGATTTAGAATATGGTTTGAATGTGCAAATTTCAGTTTTGACCACCAGTGGTATCACTATAGGAGGTGACTGCATCTTGACCTGCAAACCTGTGCTTGACACACGTTCCTAAATGCAAATGACTCTGATTATACAGGGATCAGACACTGAGCCCTGACTGAGCAAAGGATTACAAACTTCATCCTGGTTCATGAAGCTCTTTTCAAACAATAGAGACCTGAGTAGCTCAAATTTAGAACTGAGCATTCATTACCTAAGGAGGTGAATTTTGTCTCCTGAGGGCTGAATCATGGACTTCTGGGGCTAAAGACTTGAATGTGAATTACTGAGAGCTGGGGAGAATCCTCTCTGAATCACAGACAGAAGAATATTTGTCATATATCCAGGAACTGAACCCAGAATTTATTGAAACAAATTGGGTTCAGTGATTTGCAACTAAACATGCAGGTAAAACATCTACTTAGGGCTATTTTACTTAAGCATTGTTTATTTGGAATATAATTACTTCTAGAAAAGTTGACCTTTACAGGTCAGGAATAGGGTGAGGTCAAATTAGGTTCTGCAAATGAAAGGCTAAAAGAATGGTAGAATGATAGAAGGATAATAGATATGTCTTCAATTTGTTAACTTTGGAAATGAATATTATTTTTAATGTCATTACCTGTCTGTGCTAGAAGCAAATGACAACATCTGTTTTAGTGAAGAAAAACAGAATCCTGACATTGAGTATGAATCATCTTCCACCTGTCTCTGTGCAGACCTCGACATGTCCACATTTCTGGGGAACTTTGTGAGGGTTTCCACAGTTGAGGTGTAAGGGCAAAAGGGAAGAATCTTCCTAAGAGCCAGGGGAAGGAAGAATCAGTAAAAAGAGGAGCAAACATGGTCTTGAAAACATTTCATTTGGAGCATTGGTTCCCTTTTGACAATGCAGGGTCAAATTTAAAGTGGTGTTGGCAGTCCTTTTCAAACAAGCCTAGACTAATACTACCATTACCATACATACTATACTGCCCTGGGAGAATTTGTACAACAATTTTGCAGCTATCCATACAAATAATCGAGAGTGAAAGCATGCATTAGACTCTCCTACAAGTTGAGCACAGGAAATTTGACCATATTTCTCTCCCAGTAAAAGCATTTTCATACCCCAGTTTTATGTGGTGGAAAGTAGAAAGTAAGAAAAAAGAATGAAAAAAGCAAATTAAAACATGTCTGGTGGATGAACATGTGGACATTTATTTTTGGCCTCTATGTTAATTGATGTGATGTGTTGAGATAAAGCAAAATGTGTTGAAGTGTTGCAGACATCTGGACAGTGGTTCCGCCCACACCAGTTGCATTGTTTCTGGTAGCCACAATCAAAGCAGCCAAGTAGAGTCTGACATTTATACCAAGATCCCTGCTGGAAACTGGATTTCAGTTTGGAAATGTTTGGCTTCCTTGCCACACATGGGAAAAAAACCACATGCCACTTCTCAACCTTTTTTTTAATGCTGATCTTTTCAATTTCTTTACTTCAAATGTTCCGGACTCTGCCCTTTGAGTCCCCAGTGTGTCTCAGATGAAAGGGACAGGCCACAATATTAAGTGTATACCTGCTGCTATGGTCTCTGGTGAGCTCTGGGTTACAACTTGGTTCTCTGGTGCCCCACTTGGTGTTGCTACTCCCCAAAAAGAGCTGTTTCAATGGTCAGCTGGGTCTGGCAGGCAGGCTGATGGAATAGGTGAACCATGCTGTGGATGTATGTGAAATACAGACCTAGTCATGGAGGACATCTGGTGGCCTGGTTATTAGTGTGCATTACTTTTGTAAAACTTCAAAACCCCCCTATTTCGACATAAAAGTCTACAGGTAAATACATATTGACAGCAGAATTTCAGTGTGAGCCATTAAAATGCACCTGAAGGTAACTGTCCTGCTGCTGCTTTGAATCGCTTCCTGCAGCTTTCTCTGGACTGTTAGTCAAAAAGAAAACACTAAGAAGAAAGTCTAAATTAGTCCCTGGACAATACAAACTCGAGTTCATATGTACTGATTTTACACTGCATTGCCTGAGGATATACTGAGTGCTAGCATGAGGCAATGTTCATCCTGGTGCTGGTTAAAGTTGTGTCTTATTTCTATAGTTATAAAATTCACTAAGTGAAAGGTCAGGCATTTTATTTGGGGAAAACACATGGAGTGATTTTCTAAAATGGGAATTCGTACCGATATAGAATGAGTCCTTCCTCATATATGGAATGTGATGAAAAATAACACTACAGCCCTGTTTTGGGGTTTTCAATACTCGGAAAAACACTGCCTGGTATGATGCTGTTGCTGAGGATGCAGCAGGACTGTCACTATCCAAATCTGTTTGCTTTCTTCACTCTAACCAGGAACATCTGCTGTTTAACCAAAGTGAAAGTCCATTTTATTGAATATTTTCTTTTTGAAGATTATTCAAGCAAGCTTACTACTGAATAGCGAACTTACAGGGAACCCAGGGTGTTTTGCTTTAAAAAAATAAAGAAAAAAAAGAAAGGCTTCTGCAATCTAAATCACTCCTTGTTTACTTTCTGAAGCCTTATATCCAGTCTGGGAAGATACATTTCCTCATGCCCTGCATCAAGCTAGCTCTCAGGTAGAATTAGACTTAATATGAATCACTTTTCTTCACCTTTGAATGACCCCTGCCTCTCCTCCTTCCCCTGTAATGTTTAGTGCCTTGAAGACCAACTAGAATGACCATGCTACAGTTGTCTGTACGTGTTAGAATGATGTGGGATTTGCATCCATCAGGAGAATTGGTACTGATTGCAGGAAGATTGTGGCATCAGCTCACAACATCTTCAGTGGGGATTCATAGGATCGTGGAATGGTTTGGGTTGAAAGGGATCTTAAAGATCATCTACTTTCAACCCCACTGCCATGGTCAGGGACACCTCCCACTAGACCAGGTTGCTCAAAGCCCCATTCAACCTGGCCTTGAACACCTCCAGGGATTGAGCACCCACAGCTTCGTTGGGCAATCTGTTCCAATGCCTTACCACCCTTATAGTAAAGAACTTCTTTCTAATTTCCAATCTAAATCTACCCTCTTCCAGTTTAAAGATGTTACCCTTCATCCTGTCGCTACAGGCCTTTGTGAAAAGTTCCTCCCCAGCTTTCTTGTAGATCCCCTTCAGACACTGGAAGGCTGCAATAAGGTCTCCCTGGAGCCTTCTCTATAGCCTGTTCCAGGCTGAACAAACCCAACTCTCTCAGCATGTCCTTGTAGAAGAGGTGTTCCTGTCCGCTAATCATCTTCATGGCCCTCCTCTTGGCCCACTCCAAGAGATCTATCTCCCTCTTGTGCTGGGAGCTCCAGAGCTGGATACAGTGCTCCAGGTGGGGTCTCATGAGAGCTGAGTAGGGGGGGACCCCTTGACCTGCTGCCCATGCTGCTTTTGGTGCAGCCCAGGACATGATTGGGGCTTTCTGGGCTGCCCTCCCACATTTTTGGCTCATGTTGAGCTTTTCATCAACCAGCACCCCCAAGTCTTTCTCCTCTCCTCTCAATCCATACTCTGCCCAGCCTATATTTGTACAAGAGATTGCCCCAAGCCAGTTGCAGGCCTTGTTGAACAATTCATGCTTTTCATAAGTTTGCAAAAGTTAGCAGAGGCAAAAAATTAATGTTTTGTGTTTTTATACAATTTTTTTTTTTTTATACAAATATTTTTATTTTTTCTAGAAATGATTGCATTTAAAGGGATGCAGACTGGTAGTGTTTAGTTCTTGCTTCCCATCACTATTGAAAAAAGGAGATACTTTTTCTCACTTATTTAAAGAATTATTTCAAAACAGTTCCCTTGCTAAAATATCAGGGAGACCTGGTCAATGCAGACACTGTCTGGACAGAAAGGTCATTTAATGATTTCTTTGAGAGCACTCTACTTTCTTTGGCAGCAGCCTATGTTGATCTGAGACGCTAATGCACTATTCCTTTGAAAATCTTCCCATTTCTTGTGCAGATATACAGACACTTTTATGCACATTGCTAGCTGAAGTGCCAGGTTTGTGGCACGAACAGAATTGAATTTGAAATAATTCCTGGTACAGTTCAAAATGAATGTTATTCAAAATGAATGACACTGCACAATGTTATTTGAATAGTAATGGCTCCCACAGAGGCAGTAGTTTTGGAACTATATTATTAGCAAGAAAGCTTGAGTTGCTACCAATACCTACATATTTGCAATATATTTAAAAATACTGCTGTTTCATTTGTTTTTACCCTGCTTAAAGGATGGTTGAGGTGTCCATGAATTCTGAAGTAGTCTTCCGGACAGAGTTTTAATTAAGCAAATTCTGTAGAAGTGAATTTGATCTTAATAGAACAACCACATTTTTTTTTGGTTTAATGTAAATGTTTTATGTGTGTGCCGTATGGGGAAATGAAGAGGAAAAATCCACAAGCTGTATAAATATAGCAGTATAAGAAAAAAAATAACTAAAAAAAAAATTAACTCAAGTTTACCTCCACTTTGTAGAAGAAACTTGACTATTTGCAAATTTTATACAATTATCTGCAGGTTATACGGGCTTAGCCCCTGCAGTCCTCTATGAGAAAAGAGTGTATCATCTACATATTAAAACCAGATCTCATAGATACAGATAGCTCATGTTTGTTGCTCGAGGTCTCACAGGAAGTCTCAAGTGAGCCCAAGTAGGCAACTGAAACCCTGAGAGCTCTCAGTCAGTGTGTTAATGTCAGAGGAACTTCTGTTTAGCTCAGCCATAATAAAATGACAGAAGAAATGTCACATCTCCGTGATGCTTTTAAACAATATTTACCATAGAATCATAAACTAGTTTTGGTTGTAAGAGACTTTTAAGATCATGAAGTCCTACTGTCAATCCAGCACTGCCAGGTCACTATGTCCATAAGCACCACATCTACATGACTTTCAAATACCTCCAGGTATGGTGGCTTCACCACTTCCCTGGGCAGCCTGTTCCAGTGCTTTGCAACCCTTCCTGTGAAGAAGCCATAGCAATATGTTGTGCTGCTGTCTATTTTTAAGTTTTGGGTCAGCCTGTTTCAATATTATCTGTCCTAGTGTTGAAGATGTTGAATTTTTGTGTTACTCTTCAGGTGCTGTTCTGAGAGATTCATGTGATCTGCTTTTTTTCCTTATTCTAAATATTTAACCTCTTTGGAGAGCAGTAACCCCTCAATTTAAAAGTTTCATCATATGTGCCTCATTTTCAGCTCCTCTGTGGTGCAGCTGAAGTTTAAAATTTCAGAGGTGTATCTGCGTGTAGGGTTGGCTTAAAACCTCTCAGTAAAATGGATAATTTCAGTGGCAGTGATAGACTCTCCTTCTCCAGAGACTTTGAGTAGGTGTCACACTCCAATACTGGGTGGCTGTGGCCTTGATCACTTGCATGGACACCTTGGGGCTGTGCCTGCTTTCACCCTTCCTGACACAGAAAGGAGGAGTAAAGCAAGTCTCTGGAGTCCTTCATCTTCTTTTCAATGGCTGGGATGATCTGTTGCCTGCACTGTCTCAGTAGCTGAGACAGGAGGAAGAAAATCTGAGAATGGAGCCTGGCTTCCCATTGAAGTACCTTGGGAGCATTTAGTGACTGCTTCCTAGTGGCATAGGACATTCCATTGGGAACAGATCCTGGGAGAAGAGCACAAGACAAATTTTGCTGACCCTGTCAATCTGCTTTTGTGGAAACCTTCTGACACTGCTGTGCCAGGTTCATGGTCCATCTGGTGTGAGGCCAAGACTCTTCTCAAATCTGCATCCACTTTGCTCTCTGTGAAGCTCAGAGACTGAAGTGAGCTGTGTTAGGAAGCTGCAAGTGATTGCTTTGTAATTTAAGAAAGGTGGCGAAAAGAGTTTTAACCTGAATCTGCATGTAAAGCTGACTAGAACTAAGATAATTGCAAAAACTACAGATCATTGTCCTTTAAAAAAGGAACAAAAAAGAAAAAAAATCAACAACAAATTCAACTCTCTATTGTGTGCTTGTGAGGAAAGACAAACCATAGTGTGTGAAGAGGCTTAGTAGATAAGCAAGAAGCACTAACATGCACAAATCTGTTTTCAGAGAGGGTGTGGAGAAGACAGAAGCAAATGCTTCTCAGAGATGCACAATGAAATTACAAGAGGCAATGGACACAAACTGAAACATGAGAAATTCTAGTTATGCATTAGATAATTTTTTCTCACCAAGAACATGGTTAAATAGTGGAATCGGGTCTCAAAGAGGTTTTACAGTCTCTGTCCTTGGAGATACTCGCAAGTCAATTGGAAAAGGCTCTGAGCAACCTTCGCTACTGGCCCTGTTTTGTGTAGAGGTTGGACTAGATGACCTCTGGAGGCCCTTTCCAACCTAAATTATTTGGGTGAATCCATAAAAAATGCATGAAAACTTACTAAAGGTTTGTGTGATCTGCCTATACTGGGATTATCAAAGCCCATTTATTGAAAAAATGTCAGTTCCCTGAATGGTGGCTTACAGAAGGGCTCTGTTCTCATCTATCTCATGATATTTTTTATTTTAAAGACTCCCAATTGCCAGAATACTCCTGTCCTTGTACTAAAATTCAAAACAGATTTTTGTTTCAAGAAAGTTCAAAATGAAGTTGTTTGAGATCTCAAATAAAAGGTTTGGGTTAGGGCCATATAATGAGTTCACATTTGGCTTGCTCCCTGGAAAAAAATGTGAGTCAACCTTTACCAAAAAGAAAATCTGAAAAAAAAGAAAAAAAATCTGTTTTTGAAGAAAACTAAACATTTTCTATGTGACCTTAATTCCAGATTTCAGCAAATTATTTGGGTGTCTTTGTATTTTGGAAGAATGTTCTGTTTTGCTCAACTGGTCACTGAGCCAGAGAAGCTGTATTTGTAGCAAAAGCAGAGCAGAAGGAGGTGGAGAGAAGGCAGCAACAAGTCAAGAGGCTTGGAGGCAGTCTTTTCTCCTCACTTAGCTATCTGGGAACTAGCCCAGACTCAGGAAAGCTTTTTTTTTTTTATTCTAGTTTTCCAATGCAACAGGACAGGAGTGTGAGAAGGTGCCAAGTGACATCCTCTCCTTTGTGCAAGGTGTCAATACAGTTCTGAATCTGTAAACTGGTAATTAAGCTCATCACAAGGTGGAATTACATCCAATTTTCATTCGTGCCCTGGTGACTAGAAAAATTTTGTGTAATGTTTTATGTTACAAACCAGTTAAATTTTTGCTCAAACACATTGCTCAATCTTGAACTGCATCATATATGTTGATAAGGACATTGTCCTGAGGTGTGGCTTCCCTTCTGACAGAAGGAAAAAGATAAACTTCATCTGCATTATCTTGAGTGAACAAGTCTTTGGCATAAATACAGGAGATAAGGAATATCTTGTCCTCATGCAACCATCTATAAATCTAAGGCTACTTTTTTTCCAGCTTAAAACTGTGTCACAAAAGACTTCTATTTGTTTGTTTGGTTGATTGTTTTGCAAAGAAGCTTTTTATTTGAGACCCTTTTTGCTGTAGCTTCAATTGGTCTCACTGGAAGTATTTTTGTATAATGAAGTGACATATATATCTGGAGTTTTAGGTCATTTCACTTTAACTCAGGAAAAGTTTCTAAATTTGGGTGTTCAGATAAACTCTCAACTGCATGACCAGAGAGCTTTGGAGCCACTCACTGTCTGGAAGAAATCAATGACATCCCATACTGCCAGTGCACACCTAGCTGCCATTTTGCCATGATTATCCCATAGATAAAATGGTCAACAACTGGGAACTACTAGAGTTAAAAAATATCAGCTATTATTATTCTGACTAAAGAGCTAGTCACTGAAGGAGCTTATTATAGGATCACATAATAACTAAGGTTAGAAGGGAACTCTGAAGGTCTCTAGTCCAACCTCCTGTTTGAAGTGAGGTCATACCAGGCTACTGAGGGCTTTATGCAGCTGAATCTTGAAAACTGCTGAGGTCTGAGACCCCATAACCCCTCTGGGCCCTTGTTCTACTGCACAACTGTCCTTGTGGTTCAAAAGTTTCTATTTATATCCAAATCTGAATGTCTCTTGTGACAGTTTATGTGCCTGTTGTCTCTTGGTTCCCCACCATGTACTGCCATGAAAAGCCTGACTCTATGTCCTTGATGACCTCCCTATAGGCACTGGGGGGATGCTACATGATCCTGAAGCCATTTCCTCTCCAGAATGAACAAGCCCCACTCTCTCAGCCTCTCTTAACTGGGTAGGTGTCCCAGCCCCCGACCATTTTGGCGGCTCTCTCCTGAACTCGATCCTGTTTAACAACAACTTTCTTGTGCTGGGAGACACAAGAATGGATGTGATATCTTGATGTGGTCTAGCAAGTGCCAGCTAGCAGGGGGATAATCACTTCCCTGGATTTCCTGGCTCTGCTCCTGACCATGCAGCCCACAATGCTATTGGCCTTTTTTGCTGCCAAGGTGTCAGACTGCCTTATGCTCAGCTTTGAAAGCATGATAGGCTTACACCAGTGACTGCAACGTGTTATTCTCTCCTTGTATTATCAACTGCTTCTTCAGGCTTCTTTTTATCAAACAATACCTGTAGGTCTGTAAATACACATGGGAGGACAGAAGAGCTAGCCCAGAGGCCTTTGTTTGGGGCAAGTAGGAATCTCGCAGCAGTCCCGGAGGCAGCGCAGTCAGTGGGACTGGGCATGTCATGTACCAGAATGTGCTGCTGACTGAAGAGGTACCAGAAGGAGATCAATAACACTAGACCCTCAAGCAAGACAGGGAGTTCAAGGAACAGGGAAAAATATTTGAAAGTCTGAAAGAAATTGCCTGACCCCTGATTTGGTCAGCACTAGGGACCTAAGGATTCCTTAGGATTCCACCTCTTCAATGAGAAGCTAACCAAGGAACTGGATCCAATATTAGCTAACAAGTGTCCAGAAGCCAGGTATAAAACACAGGGAATGGGGACAATATATAGGAGAGAAAAGAGGGTGATATAGACAAAATATCCAGGCACAGAGGAATCATTTTTGAGGAGAGGGGAGAAACAAACTCCTACGAAGCATAAGGAGGAGAAGCAGCAGCCTAGGAAACAGGGAAATGCATGTAAAGCAGAAGATGACAGAAAAGTGCATGAATAGGATTAAAAAGAAGTAGCATGAAGCAAATTGAGACTGTAACACTCTTCGTACTCCCTGCCAGTTGGACATCTGTCTGTTTTCCTGAGGGGAAAAAGAGAGGATGGTTGTGGCGGGTGATAATTTTATATGTACACAGAGGGTTTTCATCTTGAGCAGAAAAAAGGTCTCTGTCCTTATGTTTTAGGTTTTTTGTTTAATTACACTTAATGGCATCTTCTTCAGTGCATTACACAATAGAGCAGCTGTCACCAGAACAGGATCTTTCTACTTTGAGAGTTTAATGGCCTACCATTTTTGCTTTGATGGTGGCAGGAGCATTGTGCTGTTGTGCACTACTTATGATTGTTCTTGTTGACTTCTTTCTGCCTTCTCTCCTCCCAGAGAAAATGGGAAAGTTGCTCACAATGTTTTTTTAAGAGATATTTTTAAACTTGGCTGAAATATCCTTCTTGAAATAAGACTGCTTTTCCAGCAAACTGACTTCTGAGATTAGGGTGAAGAATTGATTACCAGTCTTTGCTATTACGAAATCCTGCTTCCCCTGTCTTCATCATGAGTGAAAGAAAGGGTGAATAAACTCACTTGGCTTTTCTGAAGTATAATAAACAAGACTAAGAAATGTCTTTCACCAGAATTGAGGTCTACAGTCAATCTTGAAAGAAGTCCTGCACTTCTGATGTCATGGCAAAATCAACTGAAACATTATTATATGTACAAATGATATAAGTGGCAGGGTGATTATCTGCATGAGTTTTGCAGGGATACTGTGATGAGTTCTGCTGTCCAGACTTTGAAAATGATCTTGAAAAGCTGAGAAGACCCAAAACAGTTGCAGATCAGAGGCTGTACCATATGGGTGCACTCTATTTTTCTAACACTTTCTGTATTTGTAGAGCAACAGCACATGAACTGGCAAATGAAATGAGAAATATTCAATTAGGAAGTAAGATGCGAAACTGGTTTAGTCAATAAGATTCAATAGCCTCCAGATCCTTACTAAAGGGTGTGGTAAATCACAAATGTCTGCCTTTAGCTCAAGAAGAGATGTCTATCTAAAGTCTTTGAGCTAATTGAATTGCAGGCTTTTGCATATGAAAAAAGGATTATTAACATTGTGGGATTTGTATGCTTCAGAGAGCACATTAGAAAACTGTGTTAGTTTCTTCTGGCCTTATAATCCTGGCTTTGTTTACATTTCCAGTGGAAGCCTTGTCCATTTTGGATGTTGTTTTCATGCCTGCAAGCAAGACCTTAAACTTGTTAGGTCCTCTACACCATGCTCCACACGTCAAGACATGTCTAGTGTGTTTGCAGACCCTCAGATCTCCTTCGATACATCGCCATTAGGCCCTCTACAGGGTAATGAGAGAAAAGAGGTGCAAGTGGCCTCTCTCTCATCTGATAAATTGCTACAAACTTTACAGCTAAAAGGAAGCTGGTAGGATTTTCTTCCAAGGATCTCTGGGTATTAGGAAAACAGACACCTGATAAACTCCTCAGTCTGTCACATAATTAAAGAACAGCTATATTACATCAGAACTTTTCTCATTGAGTTCCTGGAGTCCTGCATAACACAAGGCAGATTTGTCCCTGAATTCTTCTCCTGCAGAGTACCTATTAAAGTCTCTTGCCTAGGAAAGCATAAGATGGAAATACAGTGACTTATGCAGCATTCCTGGAGGGTCACAGTTGTAATGTCAGCCTAGTGCAATGTCATTGATGTCATCTTCTCTGTGTGAGTATTATTGTGTCAGTGCTGTCTGGTGCTTTGAAGAAATAAAGTGCTACAGAAATGCGAAGTAATAATAAAATATTTATGCATTCTGATCACGTAACCCCATTTTTCCAGTCTTTAATCACCTTATATGCATATATTTCTACTGTAATTTAAAGAAGAATTTAAGCATTTATTTAACTCAAAACCTGTTTCTTGCCACTGTACCTCATATTTCAAGTTGAACATACATTTAAAAGCTTCTTCATTTTGGTCTGTATATTTAACCTTAATGTTCACTTGTGGCTCTGTTGCTAAAATGCAGTAATTAAAAGGGTCATGAAATAGGTGGAGTCAGCTGAGAACCTGAAGGAAAGTTCAAGTGCAAATATTTTGGTTTCAGGGGTTAATTATTCCTTTTAAGATGTTCATCTTCAATGGAATTCAATACACATTTTAACCCAGGCTGCTGAGAAATAACATCAAACATCCAGAAACTGGCTGCATGGAATAGTTCTAACATTATAATTTCTACATTGCCTTGTGTCCTTTTTTCTGAGATGTTTAGCTGCTGATGACACAGAATTGATTCACATCTGACCAGAGATACCCTTGAAACTGAATATTTTGGGATTTATCTCACAGCACTGAACTCAGATCTCTCTGGAAGTTCTTTGCCTGTGGTCTGAAGACCTCCCTAGGAATGCTGTTGTTTGAGTGATGAGTGAGTTGCTTATTTAAGAACTCAGCATGGAAGTGGCCATATTAATGACCCCTATCCACTTACCACAGATCACTGTTGCTTTAGGTCTTCCTGCTGACAACTGGCTGTAGAAACAGAGAAATAAAAATGTATTCAGTCATTTAATCCTTTGCAGATTGTAAATAATGATTCAGACACTGGTAGCATAATAGAAATATTACAAGATGGTCTCAGAAACTAAAATTTGTGCTGTTTTATTTATTTATTTATTTTTTTTAATTCAATCTTTTAAATCTAATTTAATTTATTTTTTTTAACTTCTTCCCATTTACAGGGACACTGAGGTATTCAAGCTGCCTATTGTGGAAGACTTATGTGAGCTTTTCAACGTTCAAGTAACAAGCATTTGGCCTTGTAGGATGCTTTGGAGAAGCTGAAGGATGAACATGAGCTCCTTCCATGCCAAGGGATAAAGCGATGGGTTTGACTTTACTGCGTAGTGGCCAGTTTCAGTTCCCTACCATCAGCATCTGGTGTCATTTTGGTGCCCTGGGGAATCCTGACTTGTTTCCAGCTGCTGATCTAGAAGGGAAGAGGTCATAAGTCATCTCTGTGAACCCTATGTAGATGTCTCAAGTACCCTAGGGCAATCCAAAGGACACTGGACACCACCTTATGGCAATTGATTCTAACCCTTATTAACCATTGACAGCAATGGGAACATGGATACCTTGTACACATGCAGATACTTACATCCACCTACAGCCCAGCTGAGGTCTAGGCCTCTTTCCACTGGCTGGACAGGGAATATAGGTGCATTACTTAGGTTGTTTGTATCAACCTCGTATGCTAGACACCTATAGTTTGATTGGACACTGCACACAAATTAGGCTTCTATGGTGGTGAGCACACAGCTTGTTTTCTCTCAGGAATGGTTCTTTTCCAAGCCATCAGTGCTCAATAATGAGTGAGAGGAAGAAAATAGGAAAAGCTGATCTAAATATTAAATATATCTTAAAAGCTGACTTTCACAAGTCCTTTATCCCAGATTGTTTCCTCCATTAGCACCTACAAGAGTTGATTAAATATGTGACAGATGTGCCAGATTCATCAACACTGACAATTTTTATTTTCAGATTGTATGTACCAAAAAGAGATTGTCGCCATTTGTTATTAAAACATCCTTAACTACACCTCATAGAAGCAAAAAATAACTTTGTTTTTTTATGCCCAATAGTTTTTCTTGCCCTTGATAGCACAATATACAAATTAACAGTGATCTTGTAATTTATTCCTGTAATGTTCATTTTATTTATAATCCAAAAGCAATTAAATTCTCTTTTATGCCACATTGTCCTGGTGACAGATGTGTGGTTACCACTCAGACATTTGATGGCTGACATAAATCATCCTGCGATCAAAGTGTCTGTTGACTTGAGAGCCTGTATTTGCAGCAGATGCCTCCACATACAGAGTGACAAGAAAATTCTTCATGGGAGTCGCATTTCAGTTAACCACCTTGCCTCACTCTGACTTTGCAAGCTGACAGCTCGCTTATTTTATGACAGCCAGGATTCTTCAAATGTGTATTTACAAAGTTACNCAAGTTTGCAAAGAGCAGTATCCACACATACAATAATTCCTTTTCTCCCTGTTCCCTCACCACTGTCTCTCACAGTAGCTATATATTAGACTGCAATGGGAGCCAGGAGTCTTCAACTGCAATTGTAGCAAAGCCAAGTCCTGGGCTGGAGTTACACAACTTGATTGTCTATTCTGCTAAACTGTGAGGAAGCCTCTGGTGAAGCTTCAGCCATCCCAACTAGTGCAAGAGGTTCAGGAGTTAGTGTAGTCCAGAAAACATTCCCTGAAGTAATTTTTGCTATGGCTACTGTTTTTTGAAGAGAAGAGGATTTTTAACACTGCATTTTTTGCCAGATGGTGCCAGCCAGTCTGACTGTTGGCCAGACAAACAGCTCAGGCACTGTTTAGTTTACTAGTATAAAAATAATATCGGGCTAAACAAAATAGGGTTGGGGATGAGCTTTTGTGAATTGTCCAAAGAGAGGTTTTGGTTCTGGCCATTTAGTGCAGCATGAGATGATGACCACTTGCCAAGGACCATTTGTAGTCAACAATATGGACAAGTCCACGATCCCTCCAGACTACAGAGTCCTTCAGGATTATCTCAACTGCTCTTATACCCTCAAATACCCCTATATGCCTTCATGATGTGTCTTAGGACACAGGCAACATCCATGCCTTTTTACTCTCTATGTTGGTGGGCTGTGACACAGCCTTTTTTAGTTTTGGATGCTTTGAACAGAAAAAGAGCAAAATAATAACTGTCTGGGGTTAGAGACTCTACAGAGGGTCCAGGAGAGGTCCAGGGCCAAGTGCTGTGAAATGTAGCTGGATGTTAATTGATGCCATTTGGCTTCAGAGTCAGACAATGATCCCAGACCCCGTTTTACTTGGTTATGTGGACATAGCTACAGAGAGCAAGTCCCTGCTGCAGCGAACCTGCACCTCCATACAGGCTGAGTTGGCAGTGGGGTAAGAGGCAAGGGAAAGGCAGATATGACATAATACATTTTTTCCTATTTGCAATGGCTGAAGAGATGATTGAGGCAGAGATAGGAATTCCCACAAGCTATTGTTTCTAATAAATACATCAACAGTCAATCAGTAGGTTATTTAACTTCTAATCAACCCATATGGGATGCACCTTCTGGGTTAGACCATGTGGTAGAGAGTGATAGCTGAAGGCTCACACCAGGCTGACACATTGCCTGGTGTCAAACAGGTAATCAGTTGGATCTAATTTGCAGCTGGAGAGATGCTGTGAGTGAAAGGCAGCACCATTCATAACAGGAGCCTGAAATTCAACTTCAGTATTGATCTCAACAGAATCTCTGTATTCTTTGGAGTTTTGAGGGATCTGGCTGGTTTCTGCTCAGGGAATTATACCTTCTACTTGCAGTTTAGTTTCTGTGCTTCCCTCAAGGCCATGAAGGGGAAGGAAATTGTTTCAGCTAGCTCTGCAGTGTGGCCTCTCTAGATGTTTCATGATGCAGAGAATTAAGTGCTGTGTGCTTATTTCTTCTTCCCTGGGTGAACGAATAATGAACATTTCTTTGGTTGTCTTTATTCTCTTTATTTCCAAAGTACCGTTAAAGGAGGGAATGACAATTTACTGTTAGCTTAACTCTGTAGTGAAAAAACAGCTTGGACCACATGGGAATGATTTAAGGGCTTCCGTGCAGTTGATGGTATTGTATTTATGGGATGTGTTTGTTGCAGAATCTAGCCTCACAGGTTGATCTAGTTCTTGTAATATTCAAAGTCTTGAGTTAACTCCCCAGAAAGAAAAAAATCTGGCCATGTCACTGTGCCCATGGGGAAGTGAATGACATCAGTTTTATTCTGTGCTATTTCTGGAAGGGCATTAGATTGCAATTCAGCTTCTGAAATCTCAGTTGCATCAGGATCAAGAACTTATTAAAATTGGGTAATATTAAATATCATCTTTTCTGTAGTACTTATATACATATAAAGCATGTCACCATTCATTACAAGATTTATCCTTTCAATTTCTAGGTCCATTGTGATTATGTCATGCTGTAGAATAGGAACATCACTCCTCTTATTCCTTTTTATGGATAATTAATTCATACTAGTAAAGAAGGATTTACACAGTGGAAAAGTCTAGCTTTAAAGAAAGAATCATTCTGTCCAGTGGGTTGAACTTAAATATTTTTTTCTTGTACCTGTGGGAGTAGACCTTAGAAAAAAGTAAAGCTTTTAACTGGAGATTTTCAACATAGCCATTAGCTAGTGCATGAGATCTCAAGGGCTTTTTGTTTGTTGAGATTCTTTCTACTTTCTTTATAAAAAGGAGAGCACCAGAAAAAGAACATTTTTTTTTTTCAAAAACCTGTTAACAAGTGATAGAGGAAGCACTAAAGGAAATGCTTTGTATGTAAAATAATTTCACACTACTAAAATACACCCATTTCTGGGGTTAAGGGCAGGGTGAAATGTTTATACACTCCACATTGCATTGTCCTAATGCATGAATGTATCTCACTCCAGCGCTCTCTCCATTTACACTTCCCACTTACTGTAACCTTGATGAGAGTGTGTTAAAATGATGAAAATTGTTCCCTTTAAAAACGGTGAGAAGAAATGTTGAAATCAAAGTTCATTCCATTGATTTTAGTAAAACTGTTTAGTACTTGAAGGTTAGAGTAGAAATATTTGCAGATAGGAGCCTATGTCTGTAGGTAGTTCATGTTGTTACTACTCTATGGATAATTTCATGTAATATCCAGGTACTCGCATCCCAATTATAGTTTGTAAAAACTCTGGGATTGACACACTTATTCCCTGAAAAACTTATTTTCTTGGGAGTTTTCATGACGCCCCACTTACTTGTGTGAGATCAGAACTGATATAACAGCAAATGTTTTTGTTTATTCCCCTCTGCAACAATGTGCAACAACGAATGCATGAAGGAAACCCAACTCTACAGAATTTAAATCTGTAAGGGAGAGATGTGGAGGCAGACACGTTGTGCCAAGATGTGAAGCCAGGACATTGCCTCATGTTGTGAATGAGGGTGATGTGCACTGGACACAGCACTTGTGTAACTGGTTTCCTACTCATGCTTGTTCGTGTCCAGTCACGGCTGTTTCACACGGAAAAAACAAGGGGGAATGGTTGCAAGTTGCTCCTGGGGACTTTCTAGTTGGAGTTCAGAGGAAGGTTCTTCACAATGAGAACAATTAAGCATTAGAATGGTCTCCCAAGGGAAGTGGTGGATTCCCCTACGTTGGCCAGTTTTAAGACTCAGTTCAACAGGGTGTTGGGCCATCTCATCTAAACTATATATATATTTATTTTTTTTTGCCTTGAAAGGTTGGAACAGATGATCCCTGAAGTCCCTTCCAACCTGGCATTCTACGATTCTATGACATTTAGGTGCCACACCTACTTACTGTGATGCACCCAAGAACAACAAATAGGAGAGAAAAGTTTGAATTCTCTCACCCATAAACAATATGTTGAAGACCTTATACAGCAAAGAAGATTGGAAGAAACATCCATTGAAGGTTGACATATAAAATGACACCACTGCTAGCTCAGAAGTCTGATACTATTAGTTTACTGCTACTCACTTGTCCAGTTCTTATGCTTAGTCTTAAGCATCTGCTAAAGACCAGAAGTCAGTATGTGGTGGCCTTTTGGTTGCTCTCAAAGCAGAATTCTCTCTGGGCCTCTCTTCTCTATCTCTTCTTCTCCACTGGCTCTTTTGAGGAGTCACTGGCAGTTCCCACACTCTGACAGTGAGTTATCATCCAGCCTCATCAGTGCTTAAGCTCATCCCTACAAAGAAATCCTGCTTGGATACTTCACTGCTTCTCTCCTCTCCATGACTCCACCATCAGACATGGGAGCTCAGCACATCATCTCCTATCCAGCTGGATATTGCAGGAGGAACTGCAGAGTGGGGAACATGCAAAGCTGCCCTTATGGAAAAGGGTGGGGATGCATCTGATAGCAGCTGGTGCTCCACAGGAATCACGTTACTTTGCTTCCCACAATGCCATGGCTTCTTTGGGGTATGTAACCTGACCTGAAATTGCACTTTGGTGTAATAGAAGGGTTTGATTTTAGAAGCAGTTGCATAATGCTACAGGCGTGGACCAGTTGAGTACGTGCTTTCTTAGCTGGAGTTGGATAAAAAGACTGTCATCAGAATTTCTTCTCAATAAATAATGTGATATTCTATGAAGATTTGTTTCGAAAAAAAGCATAAGCATTTCAGGTGTTCATTCCTTGGCTTTGTAGATGTGATCTTGAGGGACATACTTTAATGGTGACCTG
>VYZX01031072.1:0-15646 GCA_013401335.1 Brachypteracias leptosomus | reverse complement strand
ACATCTGGAGATCATCTAGTTCAACCCCCTGCCAAAGCCGATTCACCTAGGGCAGATTACACAGGACAGCATTCAGGCAGGTTTTGAAAACCTCCAGAGAGGGAGACTCCACAACCTCCCTGGGCAGCCTGTTCCAGTGCTCTGCAACCCTCACGGTAAAGGATTTTTTCCTTATGTTTAGGTGGAACTTCCTGTGTTCCAGTTTGTGCCCATTGCCCCTTGTCCTGTCACTGGGCACCACTGAAAAGAGATTGGCTTCATCCTCTTGACACTCACCCTTTAGGTAAACATTGTAAAGATCTCAAGGTTCAAGGTCTCTGAGTGAACCCCATCTTCTGTCTGCACTGCGATCATCAGCCTCTCACGAGGCAAAGCTTCTGCCTTTATGAGGATGAAATATAATGGATTACAGAATCTCTCAGGGGAATTTCTGTTTTGATTGTTTTAACTGAAGGCAACAAGTTGGGTTTTTCCACTTTTTTTCATCATCTCTATAAATGACTTGGCTTGCAAAATTGCTAGGTAATCCAAACTAATGTTAAAGGTATAAGATTGGTGGATACTTAACAACTTTGAAACTCTGAAAAGTCATAATCAGTACCTCTCCCACTATTGCTGGTTTCTTTTGTTTTCTGACTTGACTGACTTTCTGACATTCACAGAGCTGCTGAATGCCTTACACTGGAGAAGCATGATAGCTTCAGCAGTTGAGAGCACAGTAGGTCCTCAACCCGCCCCTGATCTCTGAGCCAAAGAGGCTATTTTCCACTTGACTGATTTTTGTAGAGATTGGAAGGTGTATCAAATCAAATTAGTTCTGGTTTGTGATGGCATTTGGCACTTTAGCAAATAAGGTATTGCAAATCTGCTTAATTCTCTTTTTCTCTTGCTGAGGCAAAACCAGCATCAGAAGAATTTGTTCTGTTGGTATTGGTTCATTCAGTGCTGCTGGGTATAGTGTGGGTGACTCTGGTGTTCAGGAACCAAGTTCACTGCATGTGTTATTCCAACTGCAGAAAATCAATTCAAATAAAGCTGTTGGAGTGAATGGTTTCAGAGATGGATAAATATAGCTTATGCATTGCTATATCAGTCTGTTAATACATTATTTAATTCATCTTTGTCCTCAGCTGATTAATCTAGAGACAGGGCAGTGAAAATTAACTCCCCGTTACACCGCATTTGAACTCACTTACAGCTCTCATATTTGTTTATTGACCTCCAGATCAAGGACTTCATAAACTTTTGAAAGGAGCTAATAAGCAGTCACCGCAGAACATTCGAAATGCCTGCATCAGAAGTAATGTGGGGTAGTATTTAGAATAGAGGACTGTAAATCATCTGCCACTGATTTCCCATGAACCAGTGCACATTGTCCCATGACTCCCTATCTTCATTACTATATAGTGTTAATGATAGCTGCATACTTAGAAATAGGAAATAAATATACTTTGTCTAAAATTCCATCATCCTTCAGAAATTTAGAAACTGGCGAAGGTCTTGTAGGGTCAAAATGTTTAGTGTTCAGCTTTGATTCAGATCAGTACTTGAAAGATGGGAGCTGTATTTAAAAACTATAAGGTGTCAGCATTTGCAAAATCACAATTGCCTGGTTGTGTTTAGTTGTCAGGTAGAATGTAAACATATTTTATTGAGTACTTCAGAATACGTCCTAGATAGTCTGGTATTGTCTACAAAATGCCAAGATTTACCTAAAGGAAAGATGATCTCCATATAATCTAACCCAGTCTCTCACAGAGTGATGGTAACTTTCAGTTAAGATACTCAAATGTTGCAGTAATGGACTTAGTATGCATGAAATCCATGGAGGTACTGTTCTTGTATTGACCATACTTTGAATCAGACCTTAACTTCTGACTGGGAAGAAATGAGGGAAAACAGGAATTCAGCTTATCTGAAAAGTAAAAGACCTTGTACAATCTCTGGAAAAGCATTTGGATAACTTATTTCTTAGCAATTATTTTCTCTTTCTCATTTAATTTGCTGAAAACAAAGAAACTATTAGCTTTATTCTCTCCTTACGTATGTATGTATGTATAAACCTGGAAAGCAAAATTTTCCTTATTTGAGACTAGCCAGAGCTACAGAATTCAGTCATGGTTTCCAGACTTTTTGTGAATGAAAAAAAAAAATTGTGCCCACATTTGGAGAATATGGGATATCTCATTTATCCCAGCCTAATAACAATTTGCAAATGTTTCTTTCTGCATATGTTATAATTATAATAGTGGTGGACCAGGTCTTTCCTTTTCCAGGAAGGGAGGGAGAGCATTTTAGGATGGCTTTTCATGAAAGCAAGACCGCACGGGCTCTAGAGCTGCACTGCACAAAACCTCATTGAGGACCATGAGCATCATACAGGGACAAGAACTGCTAACGCTGCAGCATGAGCTGCTTTTCCAAGGCAGGGCTCGTGTTAAGCACTCAGAAATCAAAGCAGAGAGCTGTAAACAAGGTGTGAAATTGAGATTCCCCTCCACTATTTCGACACAGAGAACACTCTTATATTCTTGTATGGTTCAGTGTTGCACAGGTATGAATAATACAGGTATTATGTGTATATCTTTAGTAGACTCTGAAGAAGCCTCTGAAGCCTGTACTCTAAATGATGAACAATCAATAAGTCAAATAGAAGATCAGATGCTTAGGAGCAGGATTCTATATTTGGCCAATTTACATAAAATATTTCTCCCAGGCAACTACAATGTTTCAGCTGTAAATATGATGTAAGAATATACAAAATGGTCAGACTAAAGCTTCATTTGGCTCAATATTCTGTCACAGAATTGGCTACTGGGACACATTTGGGAAAGTGTCATGTATTCACATGACTTGCAGAAAATACCACACCCATGCAAAGCATATAAATTTATACTCCTTTTGCTGTTTCTGTCCATTGATAGTTAAAGTACTACAGGCTTGTCTGCTACCAGCTGAAGGCACCAGGCTACCTTCTACAGAGTGGTCAGCACTAAGGGGTCAAATGCTTTTAAACTGTTCCAGCTCCACCTCCAAACTAAACCTGCCCATATAGAATGGTTTGGGTTGGAAGGGACCTTTAAAGGTCCCCACAGTGAGCAGGGACATCTTCAACTAGATCAGGTTGCTCAAAGCCCCTTCCAACCCAACCATGCCCTCAGCATCCTTCAACATATTTCAAGATGTTCTCCCAAACATCAAAAACTTGTCATCTCCTTGTATTGAAGGGATCCCAAAACCCCTCTGATCTCAGTAATTAGTTTTTCATGTGCTGGTTCAGCCATCATCATTTTATGCTGCCATCAGTTGCCTGATCACACAGGCCAACACTGAACTCAGCAACAGCCCCTCAGAAATCTTCTTTCAGACAATCTTGCCATAGGTTTCTGTGGACCCAGCTCCTCCTCTGCCCACTGTGGTGCCAGCATTGCCTGCTGGACACAACAGACAGAGATGGCTCACTCAGTGGCCCTTCACATGGAAGGACACCACCAAGAGAGCTCAGCAAGGTGTGACCAGCCCCAACAGAAGCCACACCAAAAAGGAAACTCTTCTGACTAATTGGCTGGTGGTTAATATAGTCTTGACATTGCCCACTACCCCAACCATGATCACCTGGGTGAAGGCGGAGCCACAGAGACACAGGTGGGCCAGGTTCTGCCTCTGGAACCTTAAGCAAATAGGGAAAAAAAAGCATTCTGCTAGGTTGTGACTCATCCACAGGTCAACTTCAACTCGTGGCCCACAACTCAGGCCTCAGCACTTCATTCATGACAAGGTAACTGGTATCCAAGAAGTCCAAGGTTCAAATTCTGTCTTCTAATGTGCTGTGATAACATTTGCATGTGTGAATACAAGTCCACAGTTAATCAAAATTAGGAATAGGTTCTCAAAATCAACATTGAATACTTCTCAGAAGTCAAAATAAGCAATCTGGCAAAGAAGCAATATGCTGGGTCAGGCAGTTTGATGGTGAATGCTGAGTAAATAGGAGTCTGCAAATTGGTTTTGCAGAGAGGTGAGCAAACAGAGAGGTTAACAGAGTTCAGCAGCATTCAGATTTAAATGTTATCCTGGGGTAAGTTTTAAAACCTTCCAGGCAGAAAAAAACCCACCAACTATCGTATGGCAATTGCTCTTTTTTCTGAAGTATCACTTTTAATAAGAACCATAAGTTTTGGACAAGGAAACAGAGTACCCAAATCAACCGATAGCAAGGAGATTGAAAGGTATTTTAAGAAAGATGTAGTATAGTAAAGTTTTGTAAGTTTGCTAGAAACGTAATTCATAGACCATCAAGGGGAAAGACACTTGTACCTTTTATATAAATCCCCAAGTTTGAAACAAACCCCACACCTCTTTTATCAAGTTTAATTTATATTGTAAGATGAAATAAAAATTTTATGTTCTTTATGGAAGAAGAAAAGGTCCTTAGTGAGTGATCTTAAATTATCTCCTGTTTGAATGAGTTCATTTTACTGAGAGAGTCCCATCAAACCTTTAATTAAGCTTAAATTGTACATCTAAAAAGTTGGTAATTTGACAATGACCTCCTCCAAATACATTGGTCTAAGTTGATGGAATGGAGAATGAAATGTTAAAAATAAAAGGCTTTTTCATTTTAGTCATGGGATTTTAGGTTTAATGTGAAAGGTTGGGGCAAGTAACGACTATTAAAAAGATGATGTTTTCATTTTTCCCCTCTCAAAGAAGCTTCTAATGATAGAGGTCCAATTAGTTAATGTTTGTACAGCACTTCGATAAATGTAAAGTGCTCTTTTGGACTTGATCTGATTCTCAACAAATTTGAGAGTGGACTTTGCATTGACTTCTGTGAGAGGTGAGCTGCACTGCTAGAGTCAAGCTTTCTAAACTGATAAAGAAGAGATTTTGAAGGGCTCAAAGCTGTAGGGCAGATTTTCAAACACACTTGTGTCTTTGTTCCTCATTTGTATCCACTATGTCTCTCAGAAACAGAATTTTTCAGTTTAAAATCTCCCATTCCTGTCAATATGGCCTTTTTTATTTCTTGATGTATATCTTTGTGTTCAGCCATTAAAACATCCCTAGAGAAAAGCTCTGAAGCAGTCTTCATTTGCACACCCCTTTTCAGTGCCATTTAACACACTGTGCCTCCTGCTAGTGTTATAAGAAGTAGTTTTATAGTTTCTTTAAGAATATGATGCAAATATTTAAAAAATGGTTTATCCTGATTTCTGCAGAGCCCCATTGAGGTGATTCTTTTATGAAAGATGCTTTCTGAGATCTACCAGATGATTTGCAACCAGCTTACATTTTTTTTTTTCATACTACTGTAAAAATTTGTTACATTTGAGGTAAACATCCAATATAGTCTGATCAATGCAATTCCATTTGCTAGTCACACGTAGAATTCCATAAAATTTCATACACAACATTTCATGAAGGACAAGAAGCTTGTTTGAAAAGTTCTTTTTTTCTCCATAAAACTTTGTTTGTAGACATTAATTAGACTTCTGTTGTTAAATTCTTTATTAATGTGAATTTCATTATTTCTTTTTTTCTTCCCTTCATATTTGCATACAAGGTTTGCAAAACAGACTTTTCATCTTATCCTATTCATCTCACTTGCTCCATTTTAGTGTTGTAGAAGATCAGTACTCACAATTCCAAGGTATTTTCATTTTTTTGGTAAAATATATTAGAATATTTTTCTTTAAAATCATTGTCATGATGACATTAATTTTGTACTTGATCTGCATTTCAGATTTTCATATTGTATGTATGAAAATTAAATATAAAGTTTTGAAAGGAAATCAGAAAAAGATACATGCATTTTAACAATTTATAGTAATAGAAAAAAGCTTAATGTTAATTATTTTGGCTCGAAACCATACAATAAGTAAATTTGAATTGGGGAGAAAAAAATCAGTATCATGAGGACATTACTGATGAAGAGGATTCAGATCAAGAAGCTGATCAAAAACTCACTAAATTATAGATCACAGAATTGCTTTTTAGTATTTCCCATGTCAGTGCTCTGGTCTGTAGAAAATACGATGTTCCAGATTCTTAATTCGCCATTAACTTGTGTCTTGGATATCACTGCTGCTTCTAAATCAAATCTGATTTGAGGACAGATGGCATCATCCCCGAATAGCTTAAAACATGTACCAAATAATTTACTGTGTAGCACCTTAATGTGTGTTTGATTTGCACCTTTTAAGGGGTTAGGGAGTTGACTACTTATCCCACTTACTAGTGGAGCTTTTTGTCTTCTCCTTCTTAAAGGGCAGATTGGGGATTATTTCTTTTTGAATCTGAAGAGAGATCAAGGACCTTAACCAAGGTCATTAAGCAATGAGTAGGCACTGGGCTGTAGGTTTTCTACTAGTTTTGTACCCTATCTCAGAGACAGAACAATACAATAGTGAAATTTGGTCCAGTGCTGAAATTTTAAATGAGACGTCATTTCAAGTGAAGCTATTTCTCTTACACTTTAACTTTCTTGCCAAGAAGACATCCTAAAATGAGACTCCATTAAAAATTTTCTGTTTATCAGAGTGAGAAAGCGACCCAAAGATGGTATTTTTTTCATTGTTTTTCAATTTGGAAAAGAAATAGATGTTATGAAATCATGTTATGTCTTACGGACATTTCAATGTGTTTGGATGCTTGTGAAAAATAAAAGGTCATGTTTTACCCAGTACTCCAGATAATACGGTTACTTCAGAATGAAATAAATGAGTGACAGAATTATGAATTAAATCATATATATTTACAAGTGAAATAAAAACTGACAAAATTTATTGTAAAAATGAGTATGTATTGGGTGAAATAAGTTAGCAGGATTAAGCAAACATAAGGAAGTACATTATTGTACAGTGCCTTATTAAATACCACAACTCATTGCAACAGACATTGAGGCAGCCAAAACGGATGAGAGATTTTAAAAGGAATTAGGCAAACTGGAAGAAAAATGGATACTGGTGACTAATATCATGACCTACATACCTTCTTTCCTCAAACTTGAGTGTAGGAGTGACAGTCTCAAGTTTTCCCTTTCCCCTTTCCCTTTTCCCTTTCCCCTTTCCCTTTTCTCTTTCCCCTTTCCCTTTTCTCTTTCCCCTTTCCCCTTTCCTTTCTCCTTCCCCTTTTTGTTTTCATCTGTCATTTCCCCTCCATTTTCCCCTTCCCTTTCACTTTTGGTTTTCTCATCTTCAGTCTCTATGAGTTACATCTGACTAAGTTGGAAGTCCTTGTCTTGAGTGCCAGTATTTTCTACAAGAAGCTGAAATTTTCAGGAGTTCTGTCACCTAAAAGAGCTTCCTTGAGTAGCCATCATAGTTACCTTCACTTTGGCATGAGCAATGGAACAAGGCAACGGAGAAAAACATTTTTAAGAGCCATTTTTCATTCCAAATACTAAAGATTCTCACAAAGTTGGGAAAAGATTTATTGAATAAGAAATAAGTTTAGTGCTTAAATTTTTTCCTATCAAGATTCTTACCCAGAATACCCAAGGGTGAGTGTGACTGATTGCATTTTAAATTTTCTGTTATTTTAAGAGACTACATAGAATAGCTGTTAAAATTTTTGTTTCATTGCTTGCTGATTAATATGGAGTGACATAATTGCAAATCCTTGAAAGAGCAGTGGAGAATTACTAACATTTAAATTGTAATTTCAGGCCCTGATGACTTGGCATTTATGACTAGCTTTAGTCTTTTAATCTTTCTTTGAAGTTAATTTTAAATTTTATATAAATATTTATTCTAGGTCAAAATTCTCATTGAAAGGTTGTGATCTGCAGGAGTGTTTGAAGTGTTCAGATGTTGGTCTTTATTTGCAGTGCCTAGAGGCCTCATCCTACTGAAAGGGAGTTGTTGCTGTCCTGTGACCATCCCTTTTCACTACCCAGTGCACAACTGAGGAGGCTGAAAATATTTCAGTTTTCAAACTGTCTTTGTTTAATTGGAGAGACTGAATTGTACAGTGGGTGAAGGACCTTGGAAGTCTGGAGCTCATGTATTTCTCTCCATGACTATACACAGCTCTCCATGACTCTCTCTTCATAAGTATACACAGCTACAGGGCCATTGGTAGAGACCATCATGGAAGCAGTCTTCATTTCTCTTCTCTCCTTCAGTGATGTTATTCCTTCCTTCCTTTTCCTTTTTTTCTGGTGACTGTAGACGCAGCCTCAGAGAAACAGGGCTAATGATTGGTTGAGAGTAACCTTTCACAGCACAGGATCAGGGGAAAACAAAGCATTTCTCAGGCTTAGGACCACCTAAAGGGGCACTGGGATGAATCCATGCATAGAAAATATTAAAGATGTTTATGTACAGACTGAATTCACCGTAGATGTGTCACAGGCCCAATTCTCCTATCACCTGGACTGGTTTACCAATACCAACTTAATAATGTGTTATCCTGAGAGCACTAGCCTGCTGAGATAAACAAATCTAACATGGAGTATTTACATTTACAGTCCTAGCTTTCCCATTAAAATATTTGTAGTACACTAGAGAAATGTGGATGTGCTTACTGTGCAGATTTCCATAAAATTATTTCCCTGCTCAGTTGGAATACTGTGTAAATTGACTGAAGATGTCGGATGAGACCGAAAAATACATTAACATTTTCTTTCTCAAAATGCAGAAAATAGGTTTCAGTACTGCTTATGGAAGTTATTTTCTCTTCAGGACACAAAGTAACATGGAATGATTTAAGTTTTTTTGTTTTCCAATGTCCTTCAACTTGTTAATTTCAAGGCCTCACTGTTGGCTGTGATTCATTGCAGCAGTGAATAACGAATGTCACTAAAATAGTGAGATCGCCTGAGCTATTTTAGAAATTAATGGACTGACTGTGATATACTGGAGCCTCTTTCATGCATCTATAATTGGAGTGCCAATTTATTTCCAATCATTTCAAGCACTGTAATTATAGTGCATCATTGTTGCCTGCTTAACATTCATATGGGATGCTGGCACAATAATGCTGGCAGGAGGCCACATATTTTGCAACTGAAATGAATAGTAAAAATGAGAGGTAATATACAAAGGAACAGAACTTTAAATTTTGTTTAGAGGTTTTGTTCTGGCTAACATGTAACAGGATCATGGTAGAATGATATGGAAGAAACTCACCTTCATAAAATTTTGATAAAAATGTTTTCCAAAGAGACTATAAATCAGAAAGGGAAGGAAAAATAGATAAATCTAATGTTTTAAATAAAAATCCCATAGTCTATAACATCTAATGTTTTGTTTACATTTCAACTGGAAAAAGAAGTGAATTTATTTGCCAGGAAAAAAAAAGCAGTAAGATTTTTGTCTTGGTTTATAGCAGTAAAATAAAGAATCATGGGGACTAGAAGGGACTTCTCGAAGTCTGTGGTCTTGAAGACCTTGAAACAGTGTCAGAAAGAGCAGGTTTCTCAGGGCTGTGTCTGGTATGTACAGATGGACACTCCATAGCCTCTCTGGACAACCTACTTCATTGCTTGACTACCATCAGAGTAAAGCTTATTTTTCTTATGTTGAAACAGGATTTTCTACATTTCAATTTATGTCCATTGCCTTTTGTGGATTTATTTGGCACTACTGAGAGGAGTCCAGCTCCATCTTTACACCTTCCCATCAAATGCTTATGCACACTGATAAGGTAACCTCCTGAGACTTGCCTTTAGGCTAAAAGGCTAAAGGGTTCAAGCTCTCTCAGCCTCTCCCTGTTTCAGATGCTCCTTCCCTGTTAATCACCTTTGGGGCCCTTTGCCAGACTCACTCCAGTATGTCCATGTCTCTCTTGTATTGGGTAACCCAATACTGGATACAACACCCTACATATGACTCTCCTGTGAGGGAGAAGAGTGGAAGGATCACCTCTCTCAACCTACTGGCAATGATCTTCCTAATGCAGCCCAGGATGTTGTTGACCTTCTTTGCTTCAAGAGTACATTGGTGTCTTGTGGTCAACTCATTTTCCAACAGGATCCCCAGGTCCTTTACTGCAAAACTGCAGAAAACTTTTCTGCGTGGGGTTGTTCCTCACCAGAAGCAGGAAGCGGCATTTCCCTTTGTTGAACTCCATGAGGTTCCTGTCAGCCCGCTTCTTCTTGAGGTCCCTCTTGATGACAGCACGCTTCCTTCGTTTTTCTATGAGGATGTTGTAGAAGACAGCGTAGAAAGCCATATTAAAATCAAGATAAACTACATTCACTGCTCTCTCTTCATCCATGGAGCTGATTATTTCAATGTAGGCATCTATCAGGCTGGTCAAGAATGATTTGCCCTTCATAAATCCATGATAAGTACTTGCAATAACCTTCTTGTTCTGGATTTCAACCTGTGTCTGGGAAATTAGCTTCCAACAGTAGAACAACCTCAGCAATACTCTTCTCTCCAGTACCATTAAGAAGACTTTTTACTGCAGTCAAATGACATGACTGAATCAGATCCCAATAGGATAGGATAGGACCTTTCCGACAACCTGTACTGAAAGAAATTCTGACCTCAGCCCATTCTTTTTTATTTGTGCTATTTCCTATTTTGTTTTCTGCCTCATTTGTGTATGGCCATATCCTCTATGCTTGTCTTATTGGTGCATTTTGGCAAGGGGACTTACTCTTCAACAGCTATGTTCCTGTCACCAGTACTGTTCAACAACGACTCTGCTACTCTTATTTGATATGAACAACTGTGTCCAAATGTAAGCAATTTCCTGGCTTAGATAAATCCTACTACTACTTTTTCTGCCATCTTAACTGTTATTCTCATCAGTCTTACTGCTTAGTTTTTTCCCACGTTTTTCTGTATTAAGTGTAGTTCCTCCTATCATTATAAGAAAGCATTAGGATTCCCTGAGCTTGGCCAGTGGCAGTAATTGATAAGCAATCTTCATTGGTTTGTGTCAGCCAATGACTCTTTCCATCCTGTTTGCTTTCCCTGTCCTGCTGAGAAGGGGAATGAGGGAGTGGCTGGGTGGGTATTTGGCTGTTTGGCAAAGCTAACCTGCAACCTAAGCCAAGATCTTCACTGTAGCACGTAGTGAGAAAGCAACAGATACTGGGCATACATTGATACAATACAGGTGTAGATAAAGGCAGTTAAGTAGCTGGTCAGTACCAGTGCATCATCTGTTTATATGTTTTTAAAAATCTCCATAGGCTTTTTCTGTGTTGTTAGACATTTCTCTAAATTTGGTCTGATCCATAGTTTGGTATTTTTTTTCAGGATTTAGGAATAAGAGATAAAGAATCTATGCAAAAAAAAAAAATTAAAAATTTCAGAACAAAAATCCTCTTGTTCAAGACTGCAGCATTAAATTCTTGGGAAAGGAGATGATGGAGTTTGGATACAGATTAGAATTCAGTTGCTATGTCAGGGCAGCAAAGGAATTCCCTACCTGAGAGCATTGTAAGTCTGAGAAAAACATTACCATTATCCAGAAAGGTCACCAAAAGAAACCAATTAGAATTCTGGAAGGAATAAATCTTTAATAATGCCCTCCCTGGAAAGGTCAGATGAAAACTCTGAGTTGGTCTCTTATTCCCCAGAAGGCATTGGCAATATTTTTACTTGGTGTAACTCTGCAAAAGTTGCTGAGAATTTGCCCTCTCTGTGCCAGCTAAGGACAAGCACCAGTTTGCCAAACACAGACAAGCCTTGGCTACATCAATATCAAAACAATTGTCTTCTAAAGTAACTGGATTTTCTTGCACATATGCCAAACGTACAACTGCGTAATAATGGAAACATTCTTCAGTATAAAAAGTTCTGTGTCAGAGAGGATCAAATTTAATTTGTGAAATACTTTTTGTGTGCCCTGATGTGTTGCATGATCTGTAAGGTGCAAAACATTCAAGTCTTCCAAATGAAACTTTCTCACCATGCATATGACATTGGAAACCACTTTAAAAACCACAGGACAGTTTTAATGCTTCTCTTAAAGAATTTGAACACTCAGTGAGAACATTCTGTTGCCCCCAAAGCCAGAATATTCTCTTGTGAGCCTTAGGGGAGCCAACTGCAGGAGATCAGGGAACCAGAGAAATGGGTGATTCCTTCAGGCATAGAGAACGCTCTAGAAGGCTCTTGGTTGCACAAGTGGAGGAACATGCCAGCATAAAACATACGGCTGGAGAGTGCTAGGAAGAGATGATGATGATGAGATGGTGAACAATGTGAGATGAGTAAGAGAGATGACTTGGAAGCCAATTTAAACAGTTAAATACAGGATATTAAATACTAACCAAAAACCTATATTACATTGTGAACTTTATTGAATAATATAAGCAGGACCAGTGAAAGCACTGGGATATCAGAACCAGTATCAAAATGTGTGATGGAGAAACAGTTATAGAAAAAAGAGGTGTCCTGCTATTAGGAACTAGGGAAATATTTTGGTTTGGTGTAGTCTAAATCAAAAAGAAGATAAGATAAACAGTCTATGGTCAAACAAAAATTGAGACAGAAGTTCATAAAAAGTACATGAAGCAAAAAAGAAGCAAGGATGAGCAGTTTTAAGAAATAAAGGCCCATTTAAGAAAGTCACTTATAAAAAAGTAACCAGACCAAGACCAAATATGTATGTCCCTGTACAAATTCCAGAAATCTAAAAATCAAAAAGATGAGCCAGTCTTTTATTAAAAGAAAATATTCATATCCTTGATTCATATGGTAGCTAGTGAGACACTGAATTTGCAAGATGCAAATAATATAGGAGTGACAAAGTAAGTTATGCAGATGAAAGAACATCATGTACATTAAAGAACACCAAATATTTAATGAAGAATATTGTAAAACTAGATAATAAAATGAGTCTGCTCCTTATAGTCTTCACATGAAGGGCATGTACAATAATTGTGCTTTGATCAGAGTCAGACATTTACACTTAGTACACTCAACACCTTACCCCCAGCCTGCTTCTGTGCAAGTGGGATGGTGACCAGATGTGAACTGGGGAACACACTGAGGCTTATGCTTAAAGATACTGTAATAAAGGAGGAAGCAATTAGCACAGAGATAGCTGATGACTCCTGATCAAAGATGGGAAGCTTTTCAAGCCTAGAATGAGTATGTATTTATTTGGATAGCAGCTACACCACTAGAGCCTTTACAGGATACACCAATGGTAATTGAGAGGGCATGGGAGACAGTTCAGGGTCACGCTGCAAGTAGCTGGCAGAGGGGGCAGAGCAGCCAGCAGCATGCAGTCCCATCTGCCAGCAATCGTATATAAGAAAATAAGATATATACTTATAAATGTCTCATGATCTGAGGCAACTGGTGTATCCTGGGCAATAGGCTTCTACTAGTTTTTAGGTGGTGATCCCAGGTTACCTATACATACACACAGTGAATTTGTACCTACAGAATGTGATAATAAGCCATAATATGAACTAAATGACTTTGTAGTGCAGCTCTAATAAAGCATAGAATTACTTAACTTTCATGCCTATTACATGGTCAGTCAGTTAATGGTAGTGTAGCAGCAAAGGGAAGCAGCATTTTGTCAAGAGCTTCTGGAATGGGGACTTAACGAATGATGCCACAGCAGCTTACACAATAGCTGGCTTGTCTGTCTGTTTTGCCAGCTGTTTATCAACATTTTTGTTCACTTGCTAACCTAGGGAATTAAAGAATGGCTAGTGTGGCATGAAAGCAAAGAGAAAGCCTTCTTTGGGGATCTGCTGTAAAAATAACTCTTTCTCAAAAATGTTTTTTAGTTTCTTCCCATGTGGTTATCAAAAAATCAAAACCATTCTTTAATCAGGAAAAAGTGTCAGACATCAGAGGAAGCCATTTTGCAGGGAGGTTAGCAGCTGTAGTCTGAACTGTGCTACGATGGCAGCATACAAACTAATGCCCACACATAAATTAATACCAGCATGTAAATTCAGCCACATCTTATACTTGGGACTAGGTTTCACTGTTATGCAGCCTTGACATTCATAATTAACACCACGTTTCCTTTCCCACCTCCAGTCTTAAGTTTGAACAAGGATCATGATTAGGTAGCATACAGATCCTTGCAATTTCTTAACAGCTTTGAAGACTGCAAGGCTTGCATTTTCATTATTTTTCCCCTGAAATCACAAGAGTTGGAAAAATCCATTATCAACACTGAAATTGAAGATTTTCATGTGATCAAAGGCTCCTAAAGGTTAGGACTTCAAAGAAAAATTCTAAATACCCAAAGAACTATTGACACTGAAATATATTCATTGAAACTGAATAGACAGAAAAGTTCTATGAAGCCAACACACTCCAGGCAAAACTGGAGACGCATTGCACTGCTTGATCACAGGAATAGTACCCTCTAAATAACTTATACGTACACATGATGTCACAATTAGTATATCTCCTTCTTAACTGTGTGGCCACACAGGTTATTTTCTCCTTATCAGGGATTCCTTGACAGTGGAAAGGAATTAGAAAAGGATATTTTATTAATTAATTTAAATGTAGTCCCAGGGCACTGGCTATGTAAACAACTGTCTTCTGGTCATAGGATCCAAATATTTCTTATAGCCAAAATTTATTGCAACAAGATAATTTGTGTCTGTCTCAGGTACCTGGACTCTGTCACTGCCTATCTACTAGTACATTAAATATGCTTAGGATTGTTTTCTGGTGATAAGGACGACTGGCATGAACTGACTTGAGTACATAATATTAAAAGCCCTTGGCCTCCATTACAGGGTGCCTGCATCCAGACTGCCTATTGACAATGATCCCTGGTGTGTGCTAACTCCTCAACACTTCCCAGAAATTGCTCAGGTGGGCACTAATCTGGCTGGGGCCAAAAGCATGGCCAGGGATTGCTATAGCAGCTTACCTGTAGAGCTGATTGAATCCAATCCCTGAGGACACTTTCTGGTGCTGTTTATCAGTCCAAATGTAGCATAAATGTAATTTATCAGTAAAATGTGACCTCTGTGTTTTGGAACAAGAAGTCTGGGTTTTATTGTTGATTCTTTTCTCATGAAATCATGGTTTGCTAGGAAGGATGGCACTGGACATGCTGGAGTTGAAAACAGTATTTGTAAAATGATGACAAATTCATTGTCTTCAACTTTTTTTTTCTTTTCCTGGTTGTAGCAGTCTATAGATTTTTTAAAGAAAAAAAAGTGAAGGTAAATATCAGGAAATAACTGAAGCAGTTAAAAAAGGTAAATCTGACATTCTAAGAATTTTGAGGAAAAATTTAAAAAGTCACGATTTGATTCAAACCCTGATATCTGGTTCCTTAAACAAAATACATACAACAATCCCTTGAATTCTGCTTGGTTATGCAGAGCCCATTAGAAATAAAGCAGAACAACAGCCTTGGCCTCCTTCATCTTATAAAATAAAATTTTAAATTATAATTATATTATAACATTTGTAATATCATGCACTGTGTTCTGGACTAAAAGTTGGGACATCCAAAGATGACTGAGCGAAGCAATCTGAGCCTTATGTAATTCCTTATGACCCTCAATTCAAGACTGCTTGGAGTTCATTGTGTCAACTGTGCTTTCCACTCCTCAGTGCTGATGCACTACATATTTAGACAGCACAATTGCTAGTTTCATAGAGCATCTTAGTGCATTCAGTGTGGATGCACACAAATGATATTTTAATAATTGGGCTAAATACATGGATAGCTTTTTTTT
>VYZX01031071.1:83033-94734 GCA_013401335.1 Brachypteracias leptosomus | reverse complement strand
ATGTCCAGTTCGGGCCACTGCTGCCGGTTTCCAGGGAATAGGGAAAATTCCTCTCTTTTCTCAACTGAAGCCAAAAGTAAAGCCTCCTCTTGATTCCCAGCCACTGCAAGGATCACACAAAAGGTATTGTCTTGGAGCAAAATATGCTTTAAATCTTAATTTATCTATCTGTTGTATCTGCTGCCCTTCCATGTCCCCAGTGTGGCATCTCATAGCCTGTCATTGTATGTTGCAGCACACTATTTGTTATTTGTATGTAATAGTGGGCCTGGGGTTTTTTATGAAAAAAAGAAGTGCCCCACAGGATGTGTCAATCTAGAAAGAAAATGGTTCAACTGGTGCTCATCAATTGCTCAGAATACTTAAAAATGGACTGAAAGACCAGAAAAGCTCAGGAACTTGGCAAGTAAGGGTTACATGCTTGGAGGCCAAAGCAACTTAAGTTCATCAGCTAGCAAGAACCAGCTGATTCAGATCCTAAAAGGTAGTGGGGGGGGTGGAAGCCCAAACAGAATAAAACAGGTGGGTAGAAAGAATATTTTCTTGCAAGTGGGCAAGGGGAAGAAGGTGATGAAAAGAGTTTTATTTGATTCAAAATTGTGCTCCAGCTGTGGGCAGGAGCCTGTGCTCTGTGGGCTGGGTGAACCCTGGCTTGGGACAGGAAGGAGGCAGGGCTGTTTTGCGAGCCTGCTATTTGGAGGCCTGCTGTAAAAGTTGGAAGACTTGTGGAGTGTTTAATACTCAATATTCATACAGTCATGTTTTAGCAGGGGTGAGTTCTATACATATGGCTGTCATTTTCACAGTCTTGTAGATAAGCTGTGTCAGCACAACCTTTATAAATCATATTTTTACCAAAGATTTATGATATAACTCTGAATGTGTACTCTGGACTGGTATCTTTTGTTGAGGGCTTTAGTGAGGGATCTTATTTTTAGAGGGTTGGTGCATTTATTTTCTACACCTAAGATATATGATGAAAAATGTAATTTGTAATGTGGCATAATAAAAATGGATGGTCATTGAGAGGATAGCAGACATTCTCCCCTGCCTACTCAATATCCTTTTCAGTAGCATTTTGATAATGATTTTACATGTGTGTTGATGTGGTGACAGTACATCAGACAACAGTAGGAACTGCTGTGTCAACTCTGACCTTAAGATCACTATGTATGTACAAAGCAGCCAAGTTGGACAAAAAGAGAAGGAAGAAACACTCATTCAGCAAAGTTACATGGCTAGAGTTTGCTTTTATTTATTCCCCTGTAAGCCAGAAATAAATGAGTTAATTGGAAGCACCTTTGCTGAACTAATACATGCGAGAATGCTCCAAACATTTCACTGTTCTTAAAAAAATCCAACCAGACATGGGAATAGCTGGGTAGCTTTCTTCTGAGAGCTGAGATATGCTGTCTCCTGTACTGCTGTTTGGCAAGACTCATTATTTTAAAGATGCAGTCCAATGTTACAGCTGGTTTTAAGACAGGCTGCATTCCCTATTCGATTCTGTACCACAGCTGTTCATGTCATTGTAATCTTGATAAAATTTTTGTGGAAATCCAACTGTTACACATGTAGTGGTGGAAAACAGCAGATCTCTCTGTATGACCAGTGGCTGGTTTTCCTCTTATTCAGGGACTTAGTGCACTTAAGGTGTTACAGGCATCTGCAAAGCAAGAGCCATGGAAATGACAAACGAAAGCTGAGCTGGTGCATTCTTCATTATGGCAAAGCTCCTACCATGTCAAAGACCAGCCATCAAATGAGAGCTTTGTCTGAATTTAGAGGAGAGACTTAGGCTATAATAGTACTACTAAAATTAAACTGCTAAATGAAATTTGCAGTCTTGTTTTGGTGGGGGTTTTTGTTTGTGTTTTGGGGTTTTTTTGGTTGTTTGGTTTTGGCATGGTTTTGTTGTTGTTTTGGTTTAGTTTTTAGTTAAAGAAATAACTGTCAAACCACAGACTACAAAAACTTAGTTGCTTAGTGTATACATGCAGCTACTCTTTGAAATCATCATCCCTCTTTATATTATGCAAGCAGAAATGCATATGTTAGCCACTTCCCTAGTTTGTTAGCTAATGTACATATGAATTGAACCTTAAGTACTATACTGGCACGTATCAGAATATTAAGATTTCAGCAATTGTTCAGGGCTCTAATATGAATTCTTGAACCACTTCTAGTCATAAAAAACCCAACTTCTTTGACTTTTAGTTGGGTTTGTTTTGGGTTTTGTGGTATTCTTGCCTACTCCTCTGGTGTAAAAACTGCAAGTTTGCTTGCTTCCCCTGTTTGGCAGGTCATCTAAGTAGAAGCAAGGAAGAGGGGACATCATCTTTTGGATAAAACACCGCCACAGTTCTGGAGAGGACAAAAATGATAAATGTCTTTAACTGCTCATGGTTTTTATACTATGTTTCCAAAACACATGCTAGTATGAATTCTGTGATTAGCTGAAAGAGAAGCAACTTTGGTCTGAGCTGTCTATGTCTACTTCAGATTGCTAAAATTGTGCTATTTGGAACTTGCTTGAAGTCTACTGATAATTTATGCACATGTGCAAATAAGATTTCTTTAACCTGCCCTTAATTGCTGTAATCTGTCATGAAAAGAAGAGTAGGAACAGCATTTTAAAGGAGGTGGAGGATGGTGGGATGACAGTGGATGGCAGTGCAGGTTGTAAGCATGAAGCACATGCCTCTGAGGATAACTTTTGTTACTTGGTGAGGTCTATGTTTCAGAAGAAAGGAAGAGGAGAGCAAAAACTTGGTGCTAGAGGGTGGGGAAAAGTAGACTGCTACATCTTCAGGATGAAGATTTCTGCTCCTCTGGTGTGATGAAAGTTAGTGCTGTAGGGGATGGAGTTTTGAAACTTGTTTTTCATTAATCCTTGCCTCTGTAAAAGACCAGTCCTGAAGGAAAATTTTCCTAAGGTGGAATAAACAGTACCAGGAACTGGGGACCTGGTTCTACCTTGGGTCCCAGACACCCAACTTGCTGATACAAAGATGTCTGTGTATGTGTTTAGCTGAAGTATCTAATCTCATACTCACTGCTGAAATGAAACCAAGTTGGAGAGAGCTAGAGAAATATCAAAATCTGTGCAGGAGGAATAAAATATATATATACTGAGTGGTTGAGAAGAGGGCAAGAGAGCACAGTAACCCCATGGTAGCCATTACTTGCACTCCTTGATGTACATCCTATAGTGGCACTTGGATGCTCCAGCACCAAGAACCAGTTTGATGGCTGAAGAGAAAGGAGGTCTCCACCAGGTTGTGAGTATAGGAAGGGAGTGAGGGGTGCTTGCTGACTGCATGTGCCACCAGGACCTCATGAGAAGAGCAAGCTGTCAACCTGGAGGAAACTCATCCCCTTGCTTAACATGATAATTTTATTATCATAAATTCAGCTGAAAACAGCAGGAGTCTGGAGCAAGTGTGGGTCTTCATAACTGCAAGGTAGAGTCCCGAGAGAAAGTGTTAGGTGTTCAGGCCCAGTCTGATAGCCACAGTGACCATGCATGGTTTGGGTTTGTAATTTCTGGAAGCAATTAACACAAGAACAGAACACTGACTCAATGAGCTGAAGCAAACATGGTACATTTCAGTACTTACTCAAAAGTTGTTTTTTATGCCTGCAGGTAGCTAATTCAGTCCTTTTTCTTCCCATGAGAACTGAATTAAATCAAGATTTTAATCTCATACTCCAGAAAAATAAAAATAAAAACACTGTGGCTCATGACTGACAAACAATGTGTTTGGGGTTTAGAAAGCAGCCACCAAAAGCTGTTTTCTGTTTGAAGCTCCTTGGTGGCTCCAAGTCTTGGTAAGTTCAGACTGTGTGGGCCCAGCTACCCAACCTGGTAACTGCCACAGACCCACCTTTCCTGTCCATACTTCATGTTTAGCAAGAGCTGAAATCAAATACTAGTCCCCTGTGTAAAGTATGCTGGAAACCTATGTCCTGTTGGTCTTGAAGTAAATTGAACAAAGTAGGTTTGGCAGTAGGTGGACTTGATCCTTTTTATTTTCACAAGAAGCTGACCAGCTGATGTTGGTGGAGGATAATACCTCTTAATGACTTTAAATCTTCAAGCAGCTTGTTTAGGTAAGTGGGATGACACAGGAACATGAGGCTGCCAGCTCTTCAGGCAGAGGTGGGTCCTGGCAGGCCCAGGCTCTGCCCATGCCTGGCTTCTGGGCATCACTGGGGCTCAGCTGTGGGATGGTTCTGGGTTGTTGGCTCTTTGGAGCAACGGCTGTATTCTGGTATGCATTTATGTGCTGAAAAGCACAACGGTGCTTGCTTCTGGTTGGGGTCTTCAGAGGCTGCTATGACACCAATAAGTAAAAGTTAATTGCAAATTTATTTCCACATAGCAATAAGGGAAAAACACTTGGGGCCAGTTTCCTTTAAAGAAAAGGGGGGGGAAAGCCTGTTCTACACTCATTTGATTAACCCGTGCTGTTAATCACTGCCAGGTTTATGAACCTCTATTATAAACTTGTTACTCTAAGGGGTTTCAGTTCAGTGATTGAAAAACAGCTTTAGGGCTTGCTTGGGTAGGTAAGAGTAGTGAGAAGTATAAGTAGTAGCACTGAGCCTTTGAAGAGGTATATAAATAATTATCAACATATTTCATGTGGATTCTTTTGTCAAGATACACTGTCAGACCCGGGATTTTATCAAGAACATGATGAAAATATAGAAAGAGTGCTATATTTATTCCAGCAAAACAGTGTTGAAACTTAAAATAATTTGGTATGTTAGAAGCTGGTTTAGATCACAGCTAATAGCTCTGCACTGCTGAACTGCTCTTGTATCTGCTATGGTTTCTTCAGAAAACAAAGTGCCTGAAAGGTTCTTTACACTCTTGTGTCTTCTGAATCTTAGATCCATATTTCATGGTTGCAAAACATACAACACAGGTAAAAACCTGAACTGCATCTTAATAAAGCAAAGTGATGAATAAATAGTTGCCCATTCAACTTCAGAAGGTGGAGGGAAATGTAGCAGGTAAATTAGGAAACAAAGGTGAGAACTTCTCAAATGCTTCAGTGGAAAAAAAAAAGCCCACAACTCTAGGACATACTCCTGTATCTTACTCAAAAGCAACAAAAACTTAGTTCTTACTAATAAAAACCAAGCACAAATTATCCTAACAAGATATACGTGTCTGGAGGCTAATGGCATCTCAAATGTCTTAAATACCAAGCACAACATTGCTTTTAATGATGGTTTGGTTTAGCATCACTCCAGTTGTGGGTTGTTTGGGGTGTTTTTTTCCTCATGTTGTAAAGCTGTTTGCCTTTTTTTTTTTTTTGGCAAAACTTCTGCTTTCCCATTTTCAAACACTAATCCTGATCTCTGGGAAAAAGCCCCAGCTCCACCTGTGATAGATGGCTTTGCTCATTCCCACCTGGAGAAGGAGCTCAGTGGGTGTAAGAGTTTTGTCCAAGACTTCATTTCAGCCTCAACATAACCCAACATTGGCCTGTGGGCGTCAGACTCCCATGAGAAACCCATGTGTTCAAATGCAGAGGTTATTGTAGCAGAAATGTGTTGGTCTAGGGTACTTTAAGAAATGCTAATAGCAAAGTCAGGACTTTGCAAGCATTTTCTCTATTAAAGTAAACAGAATCAAGATTTCATTCTTCACCTTTTTCCTACCAAAGTTTTCTGCCCGGCTTTGGAAGAATAAATCAATTCAAAGAGTGAACTTTATTTTGCCTCCAGTTTGAATGTTTGGGCTGAGTGATGGCAATCTTAGTGCAAGACCACAGGCCAGTGAATTTCTTGGCCATGGGCATGAGGCATTTTCTGCCCTTCTACTTGCATTAAGAGTTACATAGACCTGTTTAAATAATGATTACAGCTATTTTTTAATAGCTTTCATGCTTGTGTGTATTTGTATTTCAAGTAGCTAGTGCTTTGCTAGCTTTAAGTTGTATTTGTCCATTGTGCTTGTCAATTTTGAAGGAAAATGCTGCGTTATTAAAGAAAAGTGTTCCCTATTTGCATGTCATGTGATATGAAATGCAATGGGATCCCCACAGCATATAATACACAGTGAAATGAGAAGTTACAGCTGATGTGTAGAAGGAGATGTCATCACCCCTAATCCTCCTGGGCTTATCTTGGCAGCATGTGAGCTCCTAAAGAACAACCATGAGGCAGAATGGGACCTGATGGGTGCCGGTGGGCTCTGCCCATGGCTCTGGCTGTGCAGTCAGTGTACGGCTGCTCCCTCCTGCCAGAGGCACCAGTGTGGGCAGGCCAGTGTTTGCCCACCCAAACAACTCTGCTGGACTCATGAACAGTTTGTCACAGACTCAATGAACTTGGTGGCAAAGTCCTAGTTGCGATTCTGTGCTGGTGCAGGTGTTAATCCTCTGTACAGCACTAGCCAAGTTAGTCTTTATTACTATTTAAATTCTCATTTCCACTCTCGCTAAGTGTACTTCTCTGTTTTGCATTTCTGTCTCTAAACTTGCTTTTGCTACTCAAATGGGAATCTGTGTGCAAGAGTAATGCTCAGGCAAAGTACCCAGATAGATAAAAGCCAGACCCTCCTCACCAAAGCTGGTTCTTCCCACCCTGGTTTTAAAGTGGAAGAAATGCCATAGAAATCCATAGGCTTCAGTGAGGTAAGCAGTGGAAAAAAGGGTCCATATTTTCTTGTCTACCTTCAGTCTCTCCTGGTGTCCACTGGAAGCTGACACTAACCTGGCTATTTCATGTCACAGAGAGTCAGACTGACTTACTTGGTAGCCATCTCTATGGTGAGTTTGATTTTTATCTTCACAGTAGCTCATAGGGCAGGTATTAGCCTTGAGAAGTGGGTGGAAACTGTACCACTCAGCTATTACTTTTTAATCTGCTAAGCAGGAAAGTGAGTCTTTAAAGTGCCTGGCTTGCAGGAGGTCATCATTAATATGTCAAGGTATTTCTTTATTGCTCTCTCCCATAAATGTATCTGGTATGGCAACTCTTAGTTATGTTCTTTTGAACAGACAAGACATACTGTTTATGAAAACAGACTTCTTAAAAGCAAGCTGTGGTGGCGGGTAAAGGAGGAGAAGTTGTTTACAATTTTTTAAGCCAAACGGTTCCTTTGGCAGGAGGTTTTCTGTAACATGTGAGAACAAGACTTAGCTCTCTCAGCACTTCAACGAGCAGAGATTTTTGTCTGTAATGAGAAGAATGAGTTGTTTGACATAAACTACAAAACAACACAGGAAAGATGAAGGAGGAGGGCAGAAATACATTACTGAAGGTGAGGAGAAACAAGTTCACTGCTCTACTGTGAATTCACGATTCTTGCTCATTATAATGTATAATTACAGCTGGCATCATTCCAGAGGAGGGGTTGAAAGAAGGTAATCTTACCAATCATGCTAAATCCTAGTGAGGAACTGACCACAGCAGCATCCTACCTGCATTCATATAATCCAAAATCATTCCCATTTTATTCTTCTGTACTGGGTCCTTCTTTATGCAGAAATGCAAATTCTTCTTGGACTCTTGAGATTTGAAGACTGATTAGAATTTTTATGTTCCTCCATTAAGGGTAAAAATAAGTTATCCCAAGATAGACAGCCCCCCACATGAGAAAATGGGAATAGCTTGCTCTTGTCATTAGAAGAATTAACTACTTTCAGCAACCAGTGCCAATGGCATGGTTGCACTTCTGAATTTTTGTTGTCTTTCTGAGTTTTTCAGCAGTTTAGTGATAAGTTTACTAATGCCAAATTATATTTGAAGTAGGATATTCATCCATGTATCATTTAAAAGCAAATCTTTGGTTTGCTTTCTAAATCTAGTATGTGTCTGAGAAGAGCAGAGGGATTACATATGTGACTATCCTAATTTCCCCTGCAGCTCTCCCAAGGAGCAGAATTTGAACTTGGTGAGGAGACTGGGCTGATGTTTGGTAATCTGAGTGTATCTGTGTAGATATGACAATGGCTTGTTTTTAAAAACAACGATGGACCAGGATACTGTAGGACAAAGTGAATGCTTATTGAATTCAAGCTCAGGATGGTTGTTGGTGACCAGGTATTTCCTGTGTAATGAAATTTTAAGACTCCTACTTTTCTTTTTCTCTCTCTCTTTTTTTTTTTTTCTCTTTTCTTTCTCCCTTTAAGAGCAATTGCAAGGCTAGATTGGATTGTTGGAGACCTACTCCTTTCCCACCAGTAAATGATGTCATCTAAGCAGCAATGGCTGCACACAGATGACTCTGGACCCTGGTTTCATGTCTCTGAAATACCTGTCCATTCAGTGGTGTGGGCACGATTGCTTTTCTTCTAGCCTGGCTCCCAAAGGCTCTTCACACCTTGTACATCCTAGTTACACTGCTCTTCTCTTTCCAAGGTTTTCTGACAGCCTCAAAACTAGAGGTAGTCATAAAGTATTCACTTTGTCATTTGCTCTCCCCCACTCTTGCTGGGTGTTTCATGGCAGCTGTCTCAGCTTCACCCCCCTCCTCAACCTGTAGTGCATCATGTGTACATGTATTTCATTTCATTGCAAATGTGGGATAGAAAGCTGGTGAAGTGTCCTGGTTGGAGGGGGAGAGTAGAGAGGGAGAAGCTGAGACACTGTGTAATGGAACAAGTCTTATCTGTGCAGCTTTCCTTCTGTTTGGACACAGCTGTGTGCTGCTTATTAATATTTCATTTGTATTGCACATGCATGCTGCGAAGAATGGTGCTTATCTAGGCATAAAAAGGCTATTAATAGCTGATCCTATATGTACCTATGTGTTTCCAGAATTTTATTACAGAAGTGATTCTTTTTGCTCACTTCCATTCAAGTGCTAGAAGCTCCAGTTTGTTCTGCTTACTTTATCTTCATGTAAGCCCATGATTTTTTGATTATATAGTAAGAATAACTAAGAAAATCAAGATGTCTAAGGATCTTAAAGGAACTAAATAATTCCTACAAAATAAGAATAATTATTTGGAATTATTTATTACTTTTATTTCCTGTTGGTAAAGCTATTCTCTTTACTAGAGCTGTCTGGGGCAGGGAGTAAAAATGTGTATTAAAGCCAAAGGGATGTGTATTCCATTGCATTTTACCTATAGTTTTTGGTTTAGGCCCTGATTTGTTACACAGCCATAAAACAGGGTTAATATGATTATAATAATAGACACAAATCAGGGTTAGGTCTGCTAAGCATAAAATGAGAATTATGTTGAAGTAAATATTTATGAGACTACTCCTAGTTATATCAGGCAAGGAGAAAACCATGAATGTCTTGTGGAAGCATGTGGATATATGGAAAAAAAAGCTATGAGGTTATAGATAATATACCAAACTTTCTTATTTTGTCTATATGATGAAATATTTATTAAAATCAGTGAGATGAAAACGAGCCAAGTTTTGTTGTTGTGAGGGAGTTCTTACAATTTCAGGTCTCTGGTGTCAGTTTGGAAAATAGATGGTATTTTTTGTTTTCTGTGGGGTGGTTGTGTGGGTTTTTTTCCCTCAACACTGGTATGAACTATAATTAAACCAGGTACCCATATGTTTACATAGAAAGACAAATGGTCTGTTTATTTCAGCAGCTGTTTAACAAGCCACCAGCACAATCAATTAAATTAATCCCAGGAAATAAAACTTGAAATAAAGATGATATCTGAAATCATTTTTATTCATGGTTAGAGACCATGCAGATTCTTTTGACAAGTCGAAAAATCTTATGGGTGATGTTGAAAACTTCAATGTACAAGTGCTAATTCAATTTGAGGGCAAAAATCCTGCCTTGATAGAATGGTTTCTGTAGAGATATTACTAGAATAGCAAACCCCCAAGCAATACAAAGACAGCCAGAGTATTGTATGCTCATTACCTGAATTTTCAAACACTTAGCAACTGTGAGAAGTATGAATATGCAAAGCTTCCAGACTATGACCAACATTTTTCTTTTTCTTTTCTAATCCTGGAATGAAGAAGCCAGTGGTTTGTGTCATTGCATACATGTAAGTGTTATTAACTCAAATTAAAGTTGCATATGATATAAGGTCATAGGTCTCTAACTCAGCAGAGCATTTAAGTAAATCAGCCTCTTCAGCAGCTGCAGCACCTTAAATATGTGTGCAAGTGCTCTGGTGAACTGGGGCTAAAATTTCAGCCTTTGTATCTTCACAGCTGTTATGCAGGGGAGATGAAAAGTGGACCTTGCATAGGCAGTGCAATATTAAAAATTTATTAAATCACAACTATGGAGATTAAAATATTAAAATGGGAACAAACTCTTGCCTTTAATGGTGAGGGTCCTAAACAGCCATCCTTATCTCTAGAAGGAAAAAAACACAGAAAAGAGAGCCTTATAATGAATGTCCCACATGAGGGAATGGTTTGAATAAGAATTCCTCTCCTATGTGGAAGACCCCTTGACCTCTGCGAGGATTTTGGGGACTCACTGCCACGTCGGGTCTAAAGGCTCCAAAGGCAGTGTTAATTTGCCCAATTTTAAGTTCTGGGCCAGATTCTGCAAGCTCTTTTCTGCATATATAGTCCATTATGACTATTGTGGTGGCATTTTATGACAGATAACATATCAGCCCTGATGTTTTAACTGGAAATGTGAGATATCACAAAGTGTGCACCAGAGTTAGACAGGCATTGTTGCCTACTTTTGATTTCTCTCACATGAGCAGTCCCACCAATTTCTGATAGACAAAAAAAGCCTGAGATTTTTTTGTGCAAGACTTAAGATCTTGTGCTTACTGCTGAATGCTCAAAGCTTTGAAACCTGATCTTAAATGAGACAGTAGAAACTACAATATTCTAGTTGTTTTGTTTTTTAAGCTAAAGTCATGCTGTTATAAATACAGGACACCAGTCTCTGCAGGTTAAGGCTAACACAGCAATAGCAAATGTGTTTATATTATACTGTCTCTTAAATATAAGAAAAATGTGTTTTAAAAATAAACAAGCTAAACTGTGTATAACACTGGAGAATGTCACAAAAACAGCAGTTAATGTGCCATGAATACTTCTATCTTTTGCAAGCCAAGTTTTTATTTTGTAAAGACATTATAGGATTTCTTCTGGGGGCTTTTCTTCTAGATAACCTGTAGTCCTCCTTGGTAACTCTTGCTGGTGCTGTTTACAAAAGACTTCTCAACTGCCTGAGTCCCTTGATGGTGGCAAGTAAGCAAATATTCTAGGTTTTAACAGAAGTATCAAGGCTCTGAGCAAAGAGCTGGCAACATCTGCATTTGCTCTAGGCTCCTAAAGTCCTAGCTCTCTGATCATTTTGATGGGACCTGTTGGAGCACATCTGTCTACCTTCTCTTCAGTCAAATGCTCCTGGTTTCTTTCTGTGGAAAGCAAGCAGTACAGTGGCCAGTCCCAGAGACCCACACACCATTGGGTCATGTTTCCATATGGAAATAGGTGATGATATTCCCTGGGAGCTGGAAAGTGCTTCTGGGTCCTTAGAGTGTGCTAAATTACAGTGGAGCAGCCAGGAAATGTGGCTGAGAACTGAAGTGAGACTTGCTAAAAGCAGAGCTCCTTGTTTGTTCGTCAGCATCTCCACAGTGAATTTCCTTTATGGACAAATTTTCTACTGAAATTTTTCATGTCTCCATTACTTAATCTGAAACGTGAAAATCAGTCCAGGTTTCTGCATAAATATTGTTAAAAAAAAGTCTACCTATTTCTCTCCTGTAAGTGT